>CM076571.1:841789902-841917069 GCA_034641835.2 Pinus albicaulis | reverse complement strand
GGCATCAACGTCACATTTTTTAGATTATTAAAATTTTTGTATATTTTTGAGATGTAAGATGGATCTAGGTTGGTTTCAGTAGTGTGTTGCCAAGGAAAATCTATCAAATATATGATCAATTTTATCAGTAATATGTAAATATATCAAATATTAATATAATCATTTTAAATATGCTAAATATTTCTGAGATTAACTTGGTCATTTTAATTTTAAATTTTCTTAGTTACCTCAGTTCGTTAAGATGATAATTATTGTTAATAACTATAGTGATGAAAAATGATGAAATATTTTTTTTAAATGAAAAGTGACAATAATAATGTTGAAAGATAGAAAATGTGAATAATAAGAATGTACTCATGTTACAATCAATCTCAAACTATTTTCTTAATGCATATTGTTAATCCAATCACTTTAATATTAATGTACCATCATATATCCAATTACATCAAATCATAAATCAACATATACATTGAAATCAATGCATTTAATGCAATCAATCAAATAAGATTAGAAAATAACTTCTACATTAAAATCAATGCACCTGATGCAATCAATCAAATAAGATTAGAAATCAACATCTACACTGAAATCAATGCATTTACTCAAAACAATCAAATAGGATTAGAAATCGCCATCTACACTGAAATCAATGCATTTAATGCAAACAATCAAATAGTATTAGGAATAATCTACATTGAAATCAATGCATCTAGTGCAAGCAATCAAATATAATTATAAATCGACGTCTAAATTGAAATCAACACATCCAGTGAAAGCAATCAAATAGTATTAGGAATCATCACCTACACTGAAATCAATGCATCTAGTGCAAGTAATCATATATAATTAGAAATAAACATCTACACTAAAATCAATGCAACTAGTGCAAATAATCAAATAGGATTATAAATCACCATCTCCACTTAAATCAATCCATCTAGTGCAAGAAATATTCTTCCCTCTCTCCACCCTCCATCCATATCTATATCCCCTTCCATCTCTTTTTTTTTGTCTCTATCTCACCCCCCTAAACACACACGCTCTCACACTCCATATATATCATTCTCTTTGTCGATCACCCTCTCTCCCCATCTCTCTCTTCTTCCCTCTCTTCTCCTTCTCTCCCTCTCCCCCACTAATATCTCTCTTTCCTCCTTTTGTCCTCTCTCTCTCTCTCTCTCTCCATCTTCTTTATCACTCACTCTCTCTCTCTCTAGGAACCAACATCTACACTGAAATCAATGCATTTACTCAAAGAAATCAAATAGGATTAGAAATCGCCATCTACACTGAAATCAATGCATTTAGTGCAAAAAATCAAATAGGATTAGAAATCATCTACATTGAAATTAAGTCATCTAGTGCAGGTAATCAAATATAATTATAAATCGACATCTAAATTGAAATCAACACATTCAGTGCAAGCAATAAAATTGTATTAGAAATCACCACCTACACTGAAATCAATGCATCTAGTGCAAGCAATCAAATATCATTAGAAATAAATATCTACACTAAAATCGAGGCATCTAGTGCAAATAATCAAATAGGATTAGAAATCATCATCTCCACTTATATCAATCCATCTAGTGCGAGAAATATTCCTCCCTCTCTCCACTCTCCATCCATATATATATCCCCCTCCATCTATTCTTTTTTGTCTCTCTATCTCACCCCTCTAAACACATGCGCTCTCGTACTCCATATATATCAATCTATTTTTCAATCACCCCCTCTCCCCATCTCTCTCTTCACCTTCCATCTATATCTCTATCTTCCCCTTCTCTCCCTCTCCCCCATTAGTATCTCTCTTTCCACCTTTTTTCCTCTCTCCCTCTCTCTCCATCTTCCTTATCTCTCTCTCTCTCTCTCTCTCTCTCTCTCTCTCTCTAGAAACCAACATCTACACTGAAATCAATGCATTTACTCAAATAAATCAAATAGGATTAGAAATTGCCATCTACACTGAAATCAATGCATTTAGCGCAAACAATCGAATAGGATTAGAAATCATCTACATTGAAACCAATTCATTTAGTGCAAGTAATCAAATATAATTATAAATCGACATCTAAATTGAAATCAACAAATTCAGTGCAAGCAATCAAATTGTATTAGAAATCACCACCTACACTGAAATCAATGCATCTAGTGCAAGTAATTAAATATCATTAGAAATAAATATCTACACTAAAATCGATGCATATAGTGCAAATAATCAAATAGGATTATAAATCACCATCTCCACTTATATCAATCCATCTAGTGTGAGAAATATTATTCCCTCTCTCCACCCTCCATCCATATCTATATCCCCTCCATCTCTTCTTTTCTGTCTCTCTATCTCACCCCCCTAAACACACACACTCTCGAAATCCATATATATCAATCTCTTTGTCAATCCCCTCCTCTCCCCATCTCTCTCTTCTTCCCTCTCTTCACCTTCCATCTATATCTCTATTTCCCCCCTCTCTCCCTCTCTCTCCATCTTCCTTATCACTCACTCACTCTCTCTCTCTCTCTCTCCACCTTTCTCTCTCTATTTCTTTGTTCTTACCTCTCTCCCCCTCCCCCTCCAAGTCCATCTCTCTTTCCCTCCCTCTCTCCACTCTCTCACATCCTCTCTCTTCCTTCCTCTCTTTCCCTTTCTCTCCCATCTCTCTTTCCCTCTCTCTCTCTCTTCACCCACCAACTATGTTACTATATCCCTCCCTCTCTCCTTATATCTCCTTCTCCCCCTTATCTCCATCTCTCCTTATTTGTCTCTTTATCTCAGCCCCAAACATACACGCTCTCTCTCTATCTCTCCCTTGTCACTCCTTCTCTCTCTCCACTTCTCACTCTCTATATTTCTTATTTCCTACATCTCTCCCCCTCTAACTCCATCTCTCTTATCGATCCCTCTCTCCTCCTCTCTCTCAAGTCCTCTCTCTCATCCTTCCTCTCTCTCTCTCTCCCCTAAATTCCTCTCTCTCTCTCTCTCTCCAATACTCTCTCTTCTCCCATCACTCTCCTCCTCTCTCCCCCTTTCTCTCCCACCTCTCTCTCTCTCTTTTCCCTCCAATCCTCTCTCTTCTCCCATATCTCTCTCTCTCTCTCTCTCTAATCCTCTCTCTTCCCCCATCCCTTTCTTTCTCTCTCTCTTTCCACCCCTCTCTCTCTCCAACTACATTACTATATCCCTCCCTCTCTCCTTCTCACTTCTTCTCTCCCCCCTTCTTTCCATACATTTTACTTTGTCTCTTTATCTCACCCCTAAACATACACACTCTCTCTTCATCTCTCCCTTATCACTCTCTCTCTCTATTTCTTCTTAGTTATGTAAATTAATGAACATAAATATTTGTAAATATAAAGGAGATTATGGAGTAAATATGAAAAGAGGTTTTATCTACTTACCATACCCCTTTTCTTTACTATGGTATTTGGCCCATAGGCTTGTTATATAATTAGATTTTTATTTATAATCCTATTTGATATATTGTTATTTATTTACCTTACTTCTTTATGCCTCTTTTATATTTATTTATTTACCATACCTCTGTATATCTATTTTATATTTATTTATTTATTTATCATACTTGTTTGTACCTCTTTTATATTTATTTATTTATCCATGGTATTTGGCCCATGGTATCTGGCCCATGGTATCAATATTAATTTGTCCCATGGTATTCCTCCCATAGGCTTCATCTAAATAAAACCTCTTTTTAAAGTTTTTTAAATATAAAAAGGTTTATGGAATAAATATAAAAATATTTTTTATTTATTTACCATACATCTAGTTTATATATGTTTTTATTTATTTACCATATCTCTGGAGCAAGTATAAATTCATTTTACAAATATTTAATTAGAAGAAATATTAAAAGATTTTGGATTTTGATTGTTTGTGTTCAATTAACTCTTTTCCTTTGATTTAGGAAATGGTAATTACTTTAGTAAAGAGTAAAGATGTTTAAAATTTTACTTAATTTCGAAATTCATTGTGGTAATTTTTTTTGTTAAAGGTAAATTTATGATCCATTCAAATTCACGTATATAATTTACTATCCATTCAAATTATATAAATAATACATAATTGTATTAGAAATTGATATATGTTCTAGCACAATGCGATTATTTTTATTTTTTTATTTTTTTATTTTTTTTTTAAATTTAAAACTTAAGCCGACATTTTGTATGAGAACGTGACCCACCTGACATCGGGGTCATACTGGACATTTTGTATGAGGACGTGACCCACCTGACATCGGGGTCATACTGGGCTGTAGATGCGCCTCTTGGCACAACCTTTCGGCTCAATAAATTCAAAGTTGAAATAGAGTTAATAAGGTTAAAGTTGAAATAGAATTAATAATGTAAGATTTAAGATTTTTGTGATTTATAATATAAATAAATATTTTTAGAATTAATGATGTGATTAATGGAAAAGATATTTATTTAGAATTAATAAATTTAAAATTCCAAAACATTAAAAAAATAATAATTTAACATACATTTTTAATATTAGCATAAAATTATGTTATGGAAATATATATATATATATATATATATATATATATATATATATATATTAAATTAGTCTATCTATTTATGCCATTTTTTAATCTAATTTGCTTATTATTAAGGAGAGATTTATTAGAATCATAAATTCAAGATGTGAACTCTCCACAATCCAAGACTTATAAAATTATTATAATGAAAAATATAAAACTTGTAGTTATTGTTATTAGATATTTACTTAAATAAATTATTTTTTTTTAAACAACTTTTATTGCATTCTTAATTTAAATGCCAATAGTATGGGGTGTTAGTAGAGTTAATGTTGAAGAGATATGAAGTTGGGCATTGTGTCAGCCGCCTCCCAAAGGCATTACACATTAATGGCATGGAGGGGTGGGAAACTAGCTTGTGGAATGGTGCATATAGATGTATAGTTGGCATAGAGGGTTGGCTTCTTTATTTGTGTGGGGTTGGCTTCTTTATTTGTGTGGTATGTTGGAGGTTTTGTTGTCTGTAGGAATACATCAAAGAGGAGGCAAGGGTTAGACCTTGAAATCCCAATCCTGGTTGCTAATTTGTTTAATGGAAAGTGTGACATTGGCTTCCTAGAGATTCAATTATGCCAGAATGTGTTCTTATTTCAGGCCTTGATTGCGCTCGTGAGGTTTCTATCTATTTTCACTTGTGTTCTTTCTCAGTCCTTTTCCTTGAGTTGGTTACATGGTTCGTTTTTCCAGTTCCCAGTGTGGTTTGTGTTGTTGGGGATACTTTGCCCATCCATTATTGTGTGTTTCTTGGTTTTTTATAGAGGTAAACAGCCATTTTGGTTCTCTAGTGTATTAGTTTTCAGATATTCTTTTCTTGGATTACTCTGAGTCAAAAAATTACAGATGTTTTGAGATTTGGTCTATTTTCTACTATGGATTCCGATGGAAACATTCTATGTCATGTGTTAATTAGTTGCTTAGTTTTTCCTGAGTATTGTATCTAGTATCTTGAGTCATATGTTGGTAGAGTTGCATATTTCATGGTGTTGGGTTATGAGGTTTTTGTTGAGGAGGCGAGTCTCCACCTGTCCCTCTGTAATTTTGGTAGTCTCTAAATTACTTGTAAGGATATTAGGAGACAATTTGGTGATATTAGGTCTATGGTGTCAAGTTGGTGTGTTTCATCCCCCTCTCTTTTTATTTTGCAGGTCGTGGCCATCTAGTGTGTCCCTTCTCCACATCAGTGATGCCTCCTAAACAACGTATGCGCTATAGACGAGGAAGAGGTAGCAATGTTTATTTGGGACATATTAGTGTCATACCTTTTGCATATGATTCTATAGCTACATATTTAGATGTTATTCCTCCATAGTTGAGTAAGTAAGTCAATGAGTTGGACTCTCTAGATGTGGTGGAACGACAAGTTCATTCTAACTCATAGCTTCTTGATAGTGTTTCAAAGAGGATTCCTAGCCCTAGCCTCTATAGGCACATGAAGAAACAATTTATGACCTCATTAGCTTTGCATCGAAAAATGCTTACCTTTTTTATACTAGTCCTTAAAGATAAGCAAGTGGAGAACTATAATACCTTCTCTTCCCTGGAGGATGTTAAAAGAATGCTTTGAAATCAATGATTATGCTTAGACAACCTCGATTCTTGTTTGGATCACATGGAGGGTTACATTGTGAGTGAATATGAGAATGGAGATATTTCGGATCCTCCGGGTTCAAGTGCTCAAGTGACAAGCACTATTTCTTCTTCAAAAAATGATTAGCGATGTAGGGAGTTGGGAGTGTTGGTGGGCACCCTTATTTTTTGTTGTTCATGTTGGCTAGCCTTAAACACATTATTTCTATTCATGTTGGTTTTGTTTACATGTGTGGTGTCCTAATGATCATTGTATTATTGTGATTCTATTGGATCTTTCTTCTTCATGTATTGGCTTAATTTATGAAATTCTCTAATAAGAGATTATTTTGGCATCCCATGTTAAATATTTGTGGTGATATGGTGAAATCATGTTGTGTTTATGGTATGTTACAGGTAATTTTTCCATGAGTATGGTGTTTGAATCTACTAGTACTTGCAATGATTATGTTGTCATTTTTATTCTTCTATGTCTTGGCTGAGAAAGTGTTGGAATGGAGTTTTGTATCTTGCATTGTCTTGGATACATTGTCACCATTTTTAACCTGGCTCTTTTGGTTTCTTTGTTTGAATTAATGTTCAGTCTGTGGATTGCTTATGGTGATTTCTAAGTAAACCTCCTAAAAGAGCTTTGTGACTTGCCTATGTAAAACATATTTTTTTATTAATATAAATGCTTTAGTTCTCACACACACAAAAAAAAGGTTAGTTTTCAATCAAAATATTTGGCATATTAAAAGAATTATTATTAATTGTAAATTTAATTTAAATATCAAATTCATATAGTCATAGTTAAAATAACACAATCACAATAGTAATTGTGGTTGATGCAGATTTTTCCACTTTGGCTAATGAAAATAATGACTCTAAATAATGTATATCAACTATATTTATTAACATAATTGTGTTAGTTTAACTATAATTAAATATAATTACATTGATAAGAAATGTCATTTTAAAAATTAAATAGAGAAAAATATGAGATATTAAATATACCTTAAACTTTATTAAATATAAAAATCAAACTTTATTCAAAAAAACTTAATATTAATATTATTTTTTATTTTGTTTTTTTGCTAAGTTGTGTGAGTCTAGAGATGTTTGCACACTTCATCTTTGGCTTGGGAAATCACTACCCATAGGCATCTAAGCACACTTAATCTTTGGCTTGAGAAATCACTACCTATAGGCATCTAAGCCACCAACCTAATGACCTTCTTCATATTATCTAGTGCCTTAATAGTAGACCCCATCACCATCTATCCTAAACCCATAGACATAATAATACTAATAATAATAATTTTATTTGTATTTATCTTATTTATTATCAAATATTAAATAAACTTTAAATATTATTAAATATACTTTTTTAATAAAACTTTATTAAATAAAATATTAGTGATAATTAGTGATAAATCTTAATATTAATATGATTAATAAATTTTATTATTAAACATTTTAAACTTTATTAACATTAATATCAATGTTATTAAACAATTTTTAACCCATTTTAATAAACTTACTAATAAATTTTAAATTATTTAATAAATCTTATTATTAAGGCCATTAATAATTTTTTTTAAATATTATTAATATTAATATCAAAACAATTTTAAATCTTATAAATAAAAGCTTATTAAATTTTGTTAATATTAGTAAATGTGTTTTGAACCATATTTAATATCATTAAACGTTTTTTAATTTTCAATATGGTTGAGTAAAGTTGATTATGGTTGATCAAAAGTTGAATATAGCCAGTTGAATGGTTGAGGATGAATATAAACCAACAAGGTTGAATATGGTAAACATGCGTTGACCATGGTTAACTATTTAAACATTGATAATAAAACTTGAGTATAAAGGTTAAGTATGTTTGACTATGTTAAGCATGTAGAATTGTGTACTTTGATTTGCTTATTTATTTACTGCAAGTGTTATTTCCCTTTTCTCGCATCTCATTTAATTTACTTATGCAATAAAGCATTCCTAATGTTAAAAGCTAAATTCTTGAAGGTTAAGAATGACTTCCTGAAATAATAAGGAATGCTATTACAACATCTTAAGTTATTCTTGTACTTCACGATTTAAGGAAAGAGATTAAAAGTAATCTGTAACATTATAAGCGAGCATGTCGAGAGTTAAATTTGATTGCATGCATATTCCTTTGATTGAAAGTTTGTTGTTTCATTATTACATATTGTTTCAATTTTTAAGTTTATTCTATTGCAATTTTAGTTAATTAAAAGCATTCTTTTACGTGTGTAATTTATCTCAGAATTCAGCTCGCAATTTCAATTATTTTCAACATGTCCTTCGATTCTTTCGAATGTAAATTGGAAACCTTGTAAAGGAAGCTCTGTCCCTGTGAAAGAGCTGGTATCTTGTCACAGAATGGAGTGCTCCAAGCCTTAAGGCTTAGAGCACCTACACAAAGAAATAAGTACTTGGTATAAGAAGGTAAAATATACTTTTCACATAAGTATTGTACCTACACTAGTGCAATTAGATTGCAAGAGTATAGGAACATTCCTTTATTGTAAAAGGAAAATCATTTAGAAAGCAGATATTTTCAAGGGCCCGCTTGTTAAACTGCCACCATATATACTGAAGATAAACATAGAAGTTTTATTTCATCATTTAAGATTGTTTCCAACTATGTGAAATTTCCTTTACTTGACTTATTCACAAATGCATCCTTTTACATTCCAGCACTAGAATTTCTTTGGTGTCAATTTCCTTTAAAATTGTTTTATGTTTGATTCTGCAATATTTCAATTAAGAAGAAGGAATAGGAATAGGAAAAGGTCATACCACTTCTGGAATTTCCTGTGCTTCGCCTCTAAGTTTATGAAATCCTTGGGTTGACAATTAAGTGTTGAAGGAGCTTGCTTAAGTGCAATTCCTGCACCCAACAATGTTCATTACACACGTGATATTTTCATTACATGTGCAGTTACTAATTAAGAAGCAACTGTGAATTTTTTCTGTGAACATGCTTATGATTTTTACATGGCATTGATACTTAACTATTATCTATAATAGCATTTCCTTGCTTACCTATGACATATATTATTTTGATGTGAACTAGTAAAACTATATGAAGGGGAATGACTTGCAAGAACTATCTCATAACCCCTTCAAAATCAATGGCCGCTGAGTTACAAGATCCATCTTCCAAGGGGGCTATACCATTTCACATCTGCACCAAATCCTTGGATGCGGAGTTTCACTCTGAACATACCCCTGTTGATTTATTGTGTTGGAATTTCCAACAACTGGCATTACACCTGCATCATAAGGGAGATGTGGGAAGCATTCCCTATAGCATGTCTGTTTTTAAGCTCTACCATGCATATTTTATGCACCGAAGCTATTATACATTTTTGTTACTTGTTCTATGATTCCTAACAAGATTTAAGGAAGGTTCGGGTCTGTGTTTATGGGTGCCCAACAATCTCTTACAAAGGTTGAAAAGAAAATTTTACTTGCCCAACAACTGTTAATGAGGCCCAAACCTCAAACACCTATTTTAAGGTATAATAACCCTTTTATTTGAATTTATTTCAACCATCAATCATTTTCTCGCTTGCTTACCAAAATCTTGTATTTTGAAAAGGGTTTTGGTTCATTTACAAGTGGTTACATGAGATATCGAAGCTAGGATTTTCAATGCAGAGCTGCTTTTAGCCGCTACTATCATTTATCCATGACTAATCACCCTTATTCTTGTGTTTTCATAGCACTATATAGGGTTGTAGTCAAATATCCATCAATCAGTAAGTGCATACTTGCAACAAGATTTCTCATCGCCAACATCTTGGTGCATTTACAGTGCAATATGAAAGAGATTTCAAGGCTTACCAGAATTTCAAAGCCTTCTCCAAGGAAGGTTCTAATGGCACACGGTATAAAGGTTTGGCTCTTTAGTATTTATGGGTCATGAAATTGTAACCCCTATAGGAGAAATTCATACCAAAAGTCAACTCAAGAAATTCCACAATTTATACCATACCAAAAATCAGCTCAAGCAATTCAAGAATGGGAAAAGTGATTTCCATCCATTGGATAGAGTGATAATCGAGTCAACATCACGTATTTGATGACACTAGGGTTCCAAGACTTGAGATTAACCTATCCAACACTAAGATCTACTATAGATACAATTCCCAAGAGCTTAAAGGGATTATGAGTAGGACTATAGAGAAGTTTCATCTAATACATCAAAGAGTAATATTAGCGATGCAAATATTAATGTCATGTTGTCTTTTGTATTCAAGGATAAAATTCACCACACATCAATAGAACCTGTGTGTGAGTAGAAAAGCCAACTGTACAACAACCGCTGTAGATTTTTAACTTTCCTTTATTGTCGTAAATAAACATATATGTATAAGAGAACTTAACAGCCACGCAATAGCCATCCATAAAACTTGGTACAAAGGTATAGTGAAAATCTAACAGCCATGTGGCATACTTAGTGAAAATGCCAGGTAATGTTTAGTTAATATGTCACTGAACCTTAGTTATCAAGCTTAGAGAAAGGAATATAGAAGTATTGTAGGGTCATCAGTCATTGCCTTGGGAAAGTTAACGATGGTGGCACATACATTTGCACATGACAATTATGCATGTATGATAAATCCTCATAACAAGTTATGTATGTATTAGCCTATAAAATTTTATTGTTGTCTTATGTGATGGAATGGCACATTATTTCACTATGAATAAGTAATCATAGTAACAAATCTATTGCCACTGTTATCACATGCTTGTGTGAAAACTCTCTTTTACTGTCAATATGTGTATATGCAGCAACAAGACATATATATTCAATTTTACTAGTTGGGTGTCCCTATGAAGCATGCCAGACAGGTAACCTTTTAAGATAATGAGGATCACAACATTGTCTTAATATCCAAGCATTAGGCATTACAGAGGTTTTGTTCCCACGCCACATGCTCAACTGAAAACTCTCTTTACTGTCAATATGTGCATATGCAGCAACAAGACATCTGTTCAATTTTACTGGTTGGGTGTCGCTAAGAACCATGCAGACATATTCTGGGATTCCAAAGGAGATATTCCTCCACCCAACAGCCATGAGGGATTCCAGAGGTTTTGGTTCCACACCTCCACCCTTATATTTAATTAGGAACCCTATATAACCCAACAATAGCCATTATTAATAAAAGGCGAAGGGCTCTAATGTTATATTACTCTGTTATGGAACAAGAAAACTATTCCAGTTGTTTCTTATCAGATATGAATTTCACACTGTTATGAAACATAAAACGATCCCAGTCATTCTCTATCAAATAATGGGTTCAATATTTTTTCCCTAGCAAGAATAATTCCATCCAAGCAGTGGCACACTAGGATGTAAAGAAAAATCTACTCATTGGAATTGTTGAAGGATCATTCCTCACACAAAGAGATTAAGGGTTCTAGACTCCTTATGTAGACACAACAATGTCAGTGCCACAAATAGGACACGCGGCAGTAATAATAATACAAGTGATTGAGATTGTAGGCATGGTTTCCTTTATTATTCCATACACCTTCGTTGATCTTTACCGTAGTTTTTTATTCATTTTCAACGAACTGAAAGATATCAAACGAGAAATAGAATGGATCTAACTCACCTTTGATGCTATGACATTCCAAGTCTTTCAACTCTATCCCACTGTTGTCCGGGCCTAAGCTTTTCCATCACCACACTTGATTCTATTCATTGATTTATTCTCCCTCTTTAGTGTTCCCCCCTGTATTCTTTCCTCTCCCCTCCATTCCCACTGCATTCTCTCTCCTTTTTCCCCTCTTTTTCTACTCTCCCCGTAGATTCTTCTGCTTGCAGCATCCTTTTGGTTAGTTAGGCCTTGTCCTTCTGGCCCAACCTAAGAGGGCCCCTTGTCCGTCCTAACTCGTCATTGGAAAACCATTTCCCTTGGCCACCCCCTTTCATGCCATTTTCCCTCCTCCCACGTCGCAAGTTGTGTGGGAGGGAAAAAAATATTATATTATTGCTAACTATCTGCCATCCATTGATGGTTGTGTTTAGTCCTCTCCCTCTAATGCCTATGAGAACCCATGTTTACTAGGTCTCGGCGTTTAATTCCCCTCTCCATCACCAAATTCGTTATACCTTATAATTGTGCACTATAGATACCAAGAATTATCAATTATGTATATTTCAAATTTGAATATTTAATATAGTTCAACTTTAAGTTATTGTTGTTTAGGTCCCACCTAATGTATCTAAAGGTGTGTGGCCCCTTAAGGAAATACCATTATTTTAGTGGTTAAGGTCTTATTTAGATTCCATTTATTAATTTATTTATAGACATAGTGTATTTATTATCTCCAATATATTTACCATAACTATGTGAATGGATGGGCTTGGAGTATGCCCTAAAATCTCTTCTACTTGGCTAAGAGTTTGTCTTCCTCGGACGTAAGGAAACGGGTTAATGTCCCAAGACCCAGAGGCATCTGGAAGGAGTGAAATCCTACCCCCTTACGAACCACCAGCGGGTTATTCTAGGTGGCATGGTTTTCCTTGAATAACGGTGATGAGTTAGCTTACACTATCAACATGGGCTGGGTTCAGACTACCTCATACACAACAACCATATCACTAGCTCTAAAAGGAGGAGGAAAAAGGACACAAAGTGAAAAGGAACAGTCTCTCATTTACATATCCAATTACCTACGATTAACCAAGAGAACCACATCCTGATCATACCAATTGGAACCATGTCGAATCCAATCAAACCCATTGAACCATGTTGAATGACCTAGTAAGCTATACAACCAAGAGGATGACCTCAAGACAACCAACCACGAGGAGGGAATCCATCCTTAAGATTTGAATCATTTTACCAACTACACCTACACATGCTCACTCTTAACTTTTGAATGTCCTTTGAACATTATATTGAAGTTTATTATTAAAATGGTGGGATAACGAAATTGGCATTATATGCACACTCTTTTGGTTTGAGTGAGGACGCTACTCTAGTAAGAAACCTCATTTCTTATGGTAGATTGTCTCCTAAAAAGTTTGATCAAGATATTTTTATTCAAGTTATCGCACTTTGGTTATTGGACTTTCGATTATGTGTGATGAATTTTCTTATTGGTTTCTATATTTTTTTTTCTATCCTAAAGTTCCAACTTTGCATGATCAATAATTATTTTTAGGGCATGTGTTGGATTTTATTTTCTCAAAACATCTGTATCCACCCTTCCCTTCTTCAAATGGCTAAAATGAAAGATTGGATGATAAGATCTCAAGTCGAAAGACAACTCCAATCTATATATGGCATCTATAATCCTCTCCCTATTATAGAATAACCCTTCAAACCTCCTCACCAGTGATCTATACATCCCATTGGGTGGTGGGAAGTGCTCCTTGGTAATATTTGTAAAGACCATATCACCCACACTAAACTTTGGATCTCTCCTGTATTGATATGCCCATTTCTTCATCCTTTTTTTTTATTCTATAAAATTCACTCAAGCCATATCAAACATGTCATGCCATCATTTCATGAATTATAGAGCTATGGGAATCTTCCCATAGTATCCATACATGACCATGTGTGGGGTAATATGAATCTTCCCATTAACCCACTCTAATGGATTGTACATTGTAGAAGAAATCTTTTGTAAATTATAACTAAATTTTTGTTGCATCCAACAAATCTGGCCAATTCTCCTAATAAACTCTCACAAAATGTCTCAAGTAGTCCTCCAATAGAGAGTTGGTATATTTTATTTTCTCATTTGCTTATGGATTATAACTAGAAATATGTAGAAACTATATCCCTAAAAGCTTAAACAATGAGTTCTGAAACATTATCATAAACCTTGTATCTCCATCTAATAAAATACTCAATGTAAGACCCCAATACTTCACCATATAATAAATTCTCTATTTCTTCTTTTGATTTACATGGCACCTTTTTCGACATGAAGATAGCATACTAGGGTAATCACTCAAGAGAAAACTAGACCCCATTATATGTTTGTACCATAGGAAGATATGAAATGAAATCCATCGAGACACTCACCCAGTGTCTATCTTGAATCAATAAAGGCTACGAAAATACTACTTTATCCCTAGTATTAGACATATCTCGCTACAAAAAAATATAAATCTAGACATAATCCTCTACATCTCACCTCATGTTTCCCCAAAATATCCTTCCTCAAACAATTCCAATGTGCTTCGATGTCCTTGGTGGCCTACACTCATTGGTCATGTCAAACTTAGCCAAGAGGTCCTACCATCAAACCTACATTAGTGGAAACTTTGGTTGTGTCATAAATTAATGTATCTAAATTTTATCTATCTTCACCACGATTTATTTCCCAACATGTAGTTCCTCCATATTTGTAGAAAATGAATTACTGTTGTCATTTCCTTCTCATGTACCATATATCAATTTTTGTGATCTTGTAGCTTCCTTCTCATGAAATATATGAGTGACCATCCTACATCAAAATTCCTCCAAAAGATAAATCGAATGTATATACCTATACCTCGAATGGTCACGCATAGTTTGGTAATTTCAACATGGGAGTTATCACAATGATATTTTTGAGTTCTTCAAATATAATCCTAATATTCTCTATTCACTTCCAAGGTCTCTATTTCTTCAACAAATTTGTCCACGGAGAGGCTATCTTGTAATATACCTCTATAATAATTTGATAGTAGTTGGCCATCCCTATGAAGAATATCACATCATGCACGCTACAGGGCTCCTCAAAATCTACTATTAATATTCTTCAAATCCATGTGTATACATCCATGTCCAACCCAATGCTCCATAAATGGTATCTCACTCTATAAAAACATACACTTCGACTTCTTCAAATATAATCGTTGTTGCTTTAGTGCTTCAAAGGCATATTCCAAGTTTCTCGTATGCTCGTCTGTGTTATGACTAAGAATTATGATATCGTAAAAATATACCATCACAAATTTTTATAAGAACAAGGGAAGGACCTCATAACACATATTTTACTAAAATTGGAATTATACAATGGATCTAGAATTTTTTTACCATAACTAGATTGAGTTTTTTTAAAATGAGGAATTAGAAAATAATTTAATTCACTACTTTTAATGGATATATTCACTCGTTTTATGATACAATTACCATAATAAAATCTATAAAACAAACTTATATAAGTTATTATTGCCTTGAGGGTTATCTCAATTGGTAGACAATGTAGTTCCTCCATATATGTAGACAAATCATACTATTGTCATTTCTTTCTCATGTACGAGATATCAACCTTTATGATCTTGTAGCTTCCTTCTCATGAAATATATGAGTGACCATCCTACATCAAAAATCCTCCAATAGATAAATCAGATGCATATACCTATACCTCAAATGGTCACTCATAGTCTGGTAATTTCAACATGGGAGTTGTCACAATGATATTTTTGAGTTCTTCAAATATAATCCCAACATGTAGTTCCTCCATATATGTAGAAAATGCATTACTATTGTCATTTCCTTCTCATGTACGAGATATCAAATTTTGTGATCTTGTAGCTTCATTCTCATGAAATATATGAGTGACCATCCTACATCAAAACTTCTCCAATAGATAAATCAGATGCATATACCTATACCTTGAATGGTCACTCATAGTCTGGTAATTTCAACATGGGAGTTGTCACAATGATATTTTTGAGTTCTTCAAATATAATCCTAATATTCTCTATTCACTTCCAAGGTCTCTCTTTCTACAAAAAAATTTTCCACGGAGAGGCTATCTTGGAATATCCCTCTATAAGAATTTGATAGTAGTTGGTCGTCCCTATGAAGAATATCACATCATGCATGCTACAGGGCTCCACCAAATCTACTATTAATCTTCTTAGGATCCATGTGTATACATCCATGTCCAACCCAATGCCCTGTTGGGTATGTGTTATATTCTTTCCACGACTAAGCACGTGCGGGGGGGTAAGAGGGGGGGCGATAGCCCCCCCTTTGCGCTGGGCACAACAGGGGGGTCACAGGGGGGGCAATAGCCCCCCCTATCGAGGTCCGGGGCAGCGCCCCGGCGAAAATTTTTGGTCCTTAATTTCCGGTGGGTAGTTCGCGTCCATGGTTTTGTGCATGGTTTTGCACATGGTATTGGGGTACGATGGTTTTCGGCCCCTAGTATTTTTGTAGATCCGGTCAAGGGAACTACGGTTATGTTCTAATCCAGGGTTAATGGATTGGGTTTTATGTATGCTTCGGCATGTATATATATGTGTTGTAACACTAAAAGGAATATAATGAAAAATCAAGCTGGTCGTCCCGATTTGGTATCCAGGGGAAAATCTTTGTGTTTATCTGTTTTATGTTTTATGCTCTTGCTATTGTTTATTTTTTGTTATAAGATTCGTGTGTAGATAATTTATGTTCAGGGTTGAAACCTACATGCCCCATAAATGGTATCTCACTCTAAAAAAACATACACTTCGACTTCTTCAAATATAATCGTTGTTGCTTCAGTGCTTCAAAGGCATATTCCAAGTGTCTCGTATGCTCTTCCATGTTATGACTAAGCATTATGATATCGTAAAAATATACCATCACAATTTTTTCTAATAACAAAGGGAGGACATCATAACAAATACTTTACTAAAATTGGAATTATACAGTGGATCTAGAATTTTTTTACCTTAACTAGATTGCGTTTTTTGAAAATGAGGAATTAGAAAATAATTTAATTCAGTACTTTTAATGGATATATTCACTCTTTTTGTGATAAAATTAGCATAATAAACTCTATAACACAAACTTATAATAAGTTATTGTTGTCTTGAGGGTTATATCAATTGGTAGAGTCCCCTTTGTTAAAGTTCCTTTGCTATTAAGATGTCACAGGCACAATTCTCTCAAAAATCTTGGGGTTAGGATCTGTGGTTGAGCTGAAAGGAAGTGATCCCTTCATGTGGATTGGCCTGATACAAATATAAAGTTTGAGGGTTTTCTCAATTGGCCGAGTTCCCAATGAATTGTTAAAGAACTTCATTATTGAGATGTCAAAGGGTCAATTCTACTCAACACTCTCACAGTTAGGCTTTGTTAATGAGATGATGGGATATGGTACCTTTGGGTGGATCTTCTTGAAACAATGTTTCATGGATGTAGTGGTCAACAATATCTATAGTCCATGAAACATGAACTTATCCCGTTTTCTGTTTACTCTCTCATGCCCAAAAGGATTCAAGTAAGTTGCATGGGGAAGAGAAGGAAAGTTAAGGCTTTTGTTTGAAAAATGGATGGATGAAAAACCAACAATAATGATTATCCATGAAACTAAAATTTTAGGGGAGGCCTCGGAAAGAATAAACAAAAACTTGAGGTAGAAATGTTAAACAACAGAAATATATGCCCATGGGTTCTCTAGAGGATTAGCTATTATATGGAATGATCAATACATTTTATTCATCAATATGTTCACCACATTTGGGCGGAAACATGAAGTTGGGTTACACTTTTGTGAGAATCAGGGGCGGAAAACTTTTTTCGGCAATAGTTCGGTCGAACCTTTTATAAATTTCGGCCGAACTATTTAATAGTTCGGTCGAACTTTCTTAGAAAGTTCGTCCGAACTCATGATTCCGTTTATATTAACGGCACACTGACAGCATGGGGAAACATAATTTTTTTCAGAGATGGGAAAATTGGCAACAAAATTTCGGCCGAATTTTTACTTTTAAAATAGTTTGGCATAACTAGTTTCTATAAATAAATCACCCGTGAAGTTAATTTGTTTACCGATCTGTTTGTTCACGCGTTTTTTTTTTTATGTGTTGTTGTTGCTGGTCTGTTTGTTCGCGCATTTTTGCTCCTCCCATCCGCGTTGTTACTCCTCCCATCCGCGTTGTTGGTCTACTGCAATACCAGGTATGTTGCTCCTCCCGTCCGCGCGGTATGGTCTACAGCAAATGGTGTATGTCGTTGCAATTTTGGAGAAAAATTAGTTTTTGGAGCTTGTATTTGAGATTCTATAGTCATTTTGTTTTACGATACTGTATCAGTTTTATGTTACTAGCATACTTGATTGATTAACAATGCCAGTATTGTATCAAGTTTGGGAATTTCAAGAAAAGGATGGATTTCAAATTTGCGAGTTTTGATTTTTTTTTTTGGTTTCTTCCTTCTGCTATCTCTAGTTGTTAATTTTATTTCATTTGGAACATTATTTGTTGTAGGACTTCTGTCAAATGAATGTCCCAACCGACTTTTTATTTGAATTGATTGTTAGTTAATTAAAATTTGAATTAGATTGGCTTATTTTAATTGCATAGTTGTCAAACGAAATTGCAAATCTTGTTACTTTGATGTCGATGCAGGATATTCTTTAAGCTTGTTTGTCCTGTTTTTTTTTTTTTTCCTCGAGAAAAAAGTGTAATTTCATTACTGCAAATGAGTACAAAATTACATAGAGAATCACAAATAAAAGTGATCAAGAAGGCAAACCGGAAAGTTTGTAGGCACCCACAGGGTAATAGTGAAAACATGTAAAATCAAATGTAAAACCTGAACTTGGCAGAAAGTTCATAAAAAACAGGTCTGCTGCTGTCAACTTTTTAAACATTCCTAGAAGAATTTCGATCAAAAACTCCCGAAGTATGTTAATCTATCGATCCCAAGGATCGATACCAAGACCTTCCATGGCACAGCCCAATCAAAAATCGCCTTATGGAGGCTCCAACGGATAAATGCATGAGAAAAACCATTAAGAACCCACCACCCAGGGGATTGTCCCTATATCCAAGTATATCAGAAAAAATTTAATACAAGTCTGTTGCAGCAGCTCGCTGAGCAAGAATAGCCCAATAGAGGTCAGCGAAAACCGCATCCAACTTCAAACATCAGTTTTAAGGAAAAAACACACCAGGAGTAAGCAGCCTTTAGACATTAACAAAGGCATGCCAACTTGAAAAAAACAGAGGCATCTCAATCAAATAAGGATGGATGAAAATATTCTGTTATATCGCCATCCTTATGTTCTCTGATCCTCCAGATACCCATAGCTTGCTGAAGCCCCCTCTTGGAAGCCCGATCAGCCTCATCATTATTTTCTCTATATATATGCTGACATGAGAAAGAATCGTAAGAAAGAAGGATCTCCCGGATAGAGAGTAACAGGTTTTGTAGTTGGTGAACTTTGCACTGTTGTATACCATTGATTCAATTTATCACATTCATTGAGTCCCCATAGAAGTTAATCTTCCTGCAACCTTTCTCCACAGCGAACATCAAGAGAATCTTGAGGCTCAACAGTTCTGCTAAATTATTTGAACCCTCCCCAAGCCCAACAGACTGGTTTTTTTGTTTGTTTGAGGAACCTGTGATTATCCCATTCACGAATGGTGATAATGATCTTAGTTGCATTCAGTTGCATTGAGTCTTTATGCTTCAAATTGTTTTTTTAGTTGTTTATTGGTTTATATCTAGTTGTTTTTTTAGTTTAAAAATTCCACATAACCGGTGCTGCTATTGAACACCATTAACCAGTGCTTCTTCTATAGGCTTCATTATTTCAATAATTTAAGAAAACCTAATACAAGAAGTATTAGTTTTTTTTTTTCAAATAGAAAAAACAGTCTTTCTTATTTATTAGAAAAGAAAGTACAATTACATGGATCTTTCATAGTTCAGCTGGACTTGTCTCTACAAAATATGAGAATCAAAACAAAAGTATTACTTTGATCTCGATGCAGGATATTATTTAAGCTTGTTTGACCTGTTTTGTTGTTTGTTTGAGGAACCTGTGATTATCCCATTCACGAATGGTGATACTAATGATCTTAGTTGCATTCAGTTGCACTGAGTCTTTATGCTTCAGATTGTTTTTTTAGTTGTTTATTGGTTTATTTCTAGTTGTTTTGTCAGTTTAAAAATTCCACATAACCGGTGCTACTGCTAAACACCATTAACCGGTGCTGCTGCAATAGACTTCATTATTTCAATAAGTTTAGAAAACCTAATACAAGAAGTGTTAGTTTTTTTTTTTCAAATAGTTCAAAAACAGTCTTTCTTATTTATTAGAAAAGAAAGTACAATTACATAGATCTTTCACAGTTCAGTTGGACTTGTCTCTACAAAATATGAATATCAAAACAAAAGTATTACAATATATGTCTTGTATATGCAACTGCTATCATTCACTAATTCTTCAGTTTGGTCAAAATCTTGAAAGAAAAAAGAAAAAAAGAAAAAACCAAAATGGGACATAGTACATTTTAAAATATCAAATTAGATGTATAAACTAAAAAGTAAAAATAATGCCATAATTAGTCATGGATTCATATTTGTATTTAGAATAATGAATAACCTCAAGTGATAATGAAACTTCTATTTTCTAAAGTATTTAGCATAACCTAATACAAAATGGTAGGTTATTACTTATAAACCTGCTTTGAACTTCCAAAGTGTTAGGTTATTTCTTACAAAGTGGACTTGAACTCCCAAAGTGTTAGGTTATTGCTTACAAACTGGACTTTAACGCCCAAAATAAAACACATGTCTAAATGTATCTAAAAGTTATATGTATTTTTTTTAGGTTGGAGAAGTGTAGATGTTTATCAATACAAAATTTTGTTATTTAATAGTCAAGTTTTATAGTTATTATAATGAAATATTTTCTCACAACAAATTTGATAAAATAAGTGAAATCTATATAATGAAGATTAATTTGTATTCAAGTTTTAGATCTTTTAATAACTAAATTTCTATTTAAATGAATAAAACAATCAAATGTAAGAAATAGAAAACATAATGAAACACAATGTAAGAAATAGAGTACATAATGAAACACACACATACATATCTAAACAATCAACACAATTATTTTCCTAGGAAATTCTTATGGGAGACAAGCAACCCTAAAAAGTAATGATGCTCTACTCCTTTTTCCCTAGGAAATCCTTATGGGAGAAAAACAACACTAAAATGTAAACATGCTCTACTCTCTCTTTTCTGGTATGGAAAATATGTAAGTACAAAGAAAGAGGTAATCTCTCTAGAGTTAGCTAAGACTTTTAGCGTGTAAGGTTGCTATAAAACTTAACTTCATACATTTTTCTCTCTAACTTCACACTCCTAGTTGTATTTTCAACTATGGAACAAAATACAATAACACAAAATGGAACTCTTATTCCTCCTAGTGGCCAAGTATTTAACATAGCGTGATAGCCAACTAGGTGTAAGATTTGACTCCGTCAACCATTAACGAGGTTTGCGATTTTAGACCTTTTAGAGTCTTGTTAAAATTCCACATGTAGCTAGCTTTCTATGCATGAGTAATGGAGCTTAAATGACATTCTCTCGTACCATGGCGGTCAACATGATAGGTCAACTTACTAAAGGCATAAATTTTGAATGAACTTCATTTGATGTTTTTCTTGCACCATTGGATATGTCTTTAAAAGTGTAGAAAATGGTCAAGGTTTCGGCACAAGGGATAATCGTTTGACCCCAAGAAATGTCATTTAATACCTCAAAATGACTCCAAAAGGTTTTAGACCCCAATTCTCCACCCACCATTAAAATGACCCTACAAGTTGATTCTTTCATTTTTTTCACTCTATAAGCATCAAAATATATGACAAATAATATAATTATCCAATCTAGATCATTATTTAATAATTTGTTAAAATTATGAGTAAGATATACATCATGGAATTTAAATAAATAGCGTTAATTCATTTAACACCCTTGTACATTCCTTGTTGATACTTTGAAAGTAATACGTTTTGAAAAATAATTTGTTTATGGATTCTATTTTCCACATTCTCTCAACCATATCAAAAACCTTCTTATAATATTTGAAACCATCTATACAACTTTTCATTTGTTTCAATAGGAATTAACATATTGAAATATTAATTGTATTTATGTCTTGTGTGCTAAGGAAGGGAGGTCATGAACCTTATGGGAAGAGATAGTATTTGTTAAGTTAGGAGGGATACTTTTTATGAGATAGAATTAATTTAAAATGCTTCTTAAGATTATGTAACTTTCGAACCATAATTACAAATTTATTTATTTTTTTACATATCATTTAGTTGCTAAAAGTTGAAGAATTTATGTTGGTAAATAATTAATTAGGTCTATTTAAATAATTTACCACTTTTGGGTTTTTCGTTTTCATGGTTTCATTCATAATTTCACTTTTTTGCATTGTCAATTTCAATTTTTCACACCACATGTGCACATTCAAAGGACCTAAGGTCTTTCCCATACCAAAGTATGTTCTTAAACATGTTTTCTTGGTGATATGGGTGATTTAGAAATGATTGGGAGAGTGAAATTCCTCATTTAATACACAATATGTTTGGTTCATGCCACTAAGACAAGAATTTTAAATTCAACTGACTTTTAATATAACCAACTAAATCCTGCAAAAAAAGAATAAAACAATTTATGTTAGGATTGTGGATTTAGGCATTGAAACAACACACCGTGATATTTCAAATTTAAAAATAATGGTTTGAGTCCTAGGTAGCTTAGAATCCTATCTAGAGGTTTGTTTTCAAAATGAGGATGCACTCCCATTTGATTCTCATGATTAGGTTGTAATCATGAGGCTCTCGCTCAAGAGTGGACCTTCCCAAAATCTTGTGACGTCTTGTCACAAAAAAAACCATCAAACTGAAAAACACATCATGCAAGAAACCTAGCTCGCTGACATATCATTTTTCTCCTTCAAAGAAAAAAAATTCACATCATGTGAATATCTCCATGTACTCTTACATATTGGTGTACAAAACCATCAACCAAACACAAGTCAACAAAACATGCCTCTTCAAACAACTGACTCTTAAGTCAAATAATAGCATGTACAAATTTTCATATTTGTTGCATCTAAGTGTGTCAACATAACTCTACTTTCAACAGCTTTCTTCATGCAACATGCACCATACTTTGAATTTGCAAAGAAATTCATGAAACATCAAAATACATGCAAGGCCTTAATTGGATAAGAAATCCAATCATCCCTTACCAAACAATTTCAATGGCTTTTCTTTCAGCTGCACTTCATCATCATGTGAATCATCCTGACCCTCATCGATTATGGAATCCTCTTTTCCATTCTTGTCATTATCTCTTTCCACCTTCTTCAAATGTCATGGATGACTTTTTGGATACAAAGTCCAACACTTGTCTACAAGGTGACCTTTCTTATGGCAATGAGTGAAAAATAATTGCATCTTATTTTCAAAATCATTTTCCTTGTCCAATGGGCCTTTGACTTTTTGCCTCATTTATTTAGAAAGTTTCATGTGCATGGATATCTTCTTCCAACATCTATAAACATTATGATTATTCAAACCACAAAAGGAACATGCAAACTTTTCCAAATATTATGTGAATATTTACCATGTTTATCATAATCAAAAGCAATTTGATTAAAGGCATATTTATACCTTGAACATTCACCTTTGTTGCCTTCTTGAGGAGGTGAATTTGATGAGGTAGTGGCTCTCCTCGGAATACTAGCAATGAATTCAATGACTTTAGAGCTTTCAACATCCTCTTCTTTTACATTCTCATTAGCTACATGATTATTAACATCTTCTTGCAAAGTGGGTGTCAAACTTTTCCATTCATCATAAACACAAACTTCACAAGCTTGAGGTAATGAACACAAAATGAAATTCCTTCTTGGAACAGCTTCATGTTCCTCCTTGGCTTTGGAGCATTCTCCATCATGTTTTCCATAACCAAGACCCAAATAATTAGGCCTTTCCTCAACAACATTTGGCTCAACTAGATGCCTTGTACATGTTTTCCTTTAACCCTTTACTTTCATAGCCCATTTTCATCAAAAATTTGGACCTTATTCCTCTAGTGTGTCTCTCAAAAGCACGTACACATTCACTTTGAGAGGAAATTGAAGACAAACTTGAATTGCATACCTCTTTTTCATTCACATACTTGGCTAAGGCTTCCTTTGCATCATAGAGTTGAATCTCCATGGCATGCATATTTTCTTGGTTTTCATTTGAAATATGGAGTTGAGTCTCCATCTCATGCATATTTTCAAGAATTTCTTGCTTCTCCTCGTTCTTGGAAATCAACTTATCTTGAATGATAATGTTCTCCCTATTATCTTCATACATCTCTTGCACCATATCATTCATGATGTAGAGCTTCTGCAACATCTCTTTATCAAATATTTTTTCTAAGGAAGATTGATTAAAAGAGATACTCGATGAAGCTTCCATCACACTTGTAATGCATAAAAAGCTTCTTTGTCGTGATTTTAGAATTGAGCTCTCAATATTGACTTTCTCTTCACACACATAAACGTGCACACAACTAAACTCTCCTTGCATAAATACAAAAACAAATAGCTAATTCTTCTAGCTAACCTTGACTAAAATGAGCTAAATTGTACTTTGATACCAACTTGATTTGAATATGGAAAAACTAGTTTTGTTGTGCTATCTCCCTCATCAGTTAAATAAAAATGTGTTTAGGATCGTCTAAAGTTAGCCAATTGGGAAGGGGTTTATGTGTCAAGATTTAAGTGTATTTTGTGAGAAATATATGAGTTAATTAGACTTTAAAAACTCATGTGTACAACAAATAAAATGCAAAAATTTTTCCCTCAATCCAGATTCTGATCATTGGACATGTAAGAGGAAGAAAGAGGGAATTCACTTTTCAAATTCTAGACCTTGTCTAAACCAAAATAAACTAGAGGTTTGGTTTTCAAATACATTCACTTATTTGGAAAAGTTCTAGCTACCAAAAGTCCATATGCCAATCTACCTCCCAAGAAATCCATTTATTACAACACTGGTTAGTTTTTTGTCTTCCTATATTCTTTATCAACCTCTTCAAGTGATTCTTGAAATGTGGATACTTAAATCCTTCCTAAAAATTTGAGCTCTAAAACGAGAAGACATACAAGGTCATTTTAAGTCATTCCTCTACCCAATTATAAAAACCAAGTGAATATTTCTACATATTGATTTCTGTCCCATAAACTGTACAATATAGGTCAATTTTTTCCTTTAACTTATTTAAATATTGTTAGCGCACAATTATTCAATGGTCTGATGAAATTTCATTGATAAAGGCATGATTATGCCAATCCATGTTGCATATTTCCATTAACAATGTTTACTTACATGTAAAACAATGTTGTCTCTGCTTTTATGTTATTTTGAGTTTGCTTTTAGTGCCGAAATTGGAATATATGATATTAATTTATGACTTGCAATTATGTTGTTGAGATACTATTCTTTTTCTCTACTATATTGTTATTTCTAGTCCTCTGGGTGCTTTCTTTATATTTTTTTTTTTTACTAATTGAAGGGATTCATAATTCTATATTTTACCATATTGCTTGCTGGTTCCATGTAGATTTAATTGACATATAATAGGTGGTTTCTGTTTTTGGGATGTTTGTAAAGTTTTTGGCACATCATATTGAATTTCTATGATGTGTAGCTCCCTAACATTTAGATAGAACCTTCATTGAAAAATGTGAGGGGGGTTTCATAGATTTCCAAACAATTCACTAACTATCATGATGAAACCTGCAATTAAAGGGGTACCTTATTTGTCATTAGGAATGGACCACAACCATTATTATTTCCCTAAAAAATTGTGATAATGTAAATTCAAACATCATTAACATGATAAAAATATTTAGTTGGCTTCTTATTCTTTGAAATAATGAGGAAAATTGTTAACAACTTATCAATCTGGGGTAGTGGTGGAGGACTACATGGACTAGCTATGGTGATTCTCGCCTTTAACAATCAACAAAATTAGATTTATGACTTGGCCTTCTACTAGAATTTTGTGATTCCATAGAGAAATCAGCTCGGGAGTATGAGAACCAATAAATTGTTTCCTGATCATAGTGCAAAGAAATCCCCTAAATATTCTTGCAAGTGGCATAGATATTGCACATCCTACTAACTTTTGCATTTGAAAAAAAAATTGCATCTAAATATTGAAGTCTTGGATATGTAGTTTATTTGTTTTCTGAAATAAAAATTTGACCATCTTAGCCATTATTAAAATCTAAACAAGAATTATTTCTTCTCTTACACACTTGAGAAATAGAATTCCAACTCTAATAATCTATTGAGGTCTATGGAAGTTAATGGCCTAAGACACTTTGTAACCTAAGAGAGAAACCTGTTAGGCAATGGGTGAATTTGGTATTACACACCCAATTGGATAACCTCGAGGAGAAAACATTTCTCCCACTTTATTTGTTGGCATAACCTAGTAAGTGTTATTCACTATCATGTATTTTGTAAAGGCCTTGACCTAGTTCAATTCAACTCCATCCACCAGGTTGTAGAGGATTCCAAGCCTAATTTCATGAAAAGTAAGTTGGGGATGATCACATTGACCTGCTTGATGACATGTCTATGAAGATTAACTACCTTGAACTATTTTTCTGCGTAGGGAATGAGACACATTCCCATGTCTCACAAACTAAAGGCTTCCTGTAATATCCATAAAACACTTGCCACTTTAAGGTAAACATGTGTCATTTCTCCCACAAACTAAAGGCTTCCTCCCATTAATTTTAGATGTGAACTCTACCATAAAAATTTTAAGTCAAACTTTAAGATAAACAATGCACATGTCATTTACCTCATGATCTTGTGTCATTTTTCTCATGCATTTGCAATAAATGTCGATTTAATATATATATTTTTATTGAATTTGTTTTTTCAGGGATAAGAAAACCATTAAATATGGTTGAAAAATGAAAATTATGCATAGAAGTTTCTTGCTATCCCAATCCAGGGAAAGCAGTGATTACATATGTGCTTTCCAATATTGCGACTAGCAAAGTCGTCCAAAGGAAAATGAATATATCGGGAAGAACAACAAACAACGAGGCATATTATATTGGATTGATAGAAGGCTTGGGAACAACGATGAAGTATGAATCAAATGGAATTGTAGTTTTCACCAATTCTGAACTTGTGTGCAACCAAATGAATGGCGTGTGCCAAGTTAAAAAGGAGAGGCTAAAAGAACTGCATGGAATAGCAAACAATATTGTTAGCCAATTTCAATTTTTTAGTATAAGGCATTGTACAAATGTGAATAAGATGTATGTTGATCTATTGCGTGGGGAAATGCCAATTCATGATTCATCTATCAAAGATGAATTAGAATTATACAGAGCAATGCCAATGCAAGATTCATCTCTCAAATATGAATTGGTTTTGAGATGCTCTTCTTCAAAAATTCAAGATTCATCTCTCAAAGATGAATTAGTGTTGAGACGATCCCCTTCAAAATTTATTGATGGACATTGTAACATATCTTGGATATGTTTGTGTTGTGTACTTATAAATGTGTCTTTTCTAATGACCATGTGTTTCTTTCAATTATATACCAAGTGTGCTCCCACCACACCATGTAAAGTGCAAGTTGTTGAACTTTACATTTGCAACAAGTGAACTTCACGTTTTTATAAAATTAAAATGCGGGGACTTCAAGAAATTTTTGTTTAAATGGAGTTTCACGCTTCTTTTTTAATGACCATGTGTTTTTTTCAATTTTATTCCAAGTGTGCTCCCACCATGTAAAGCGCAATTTGGTGAACTTATCATTTTTATAATTTATTTTTTGCTTAAATTGAGTTTCACACATCAATTATTGCTTTGAAAGTTGTGTTCTGCATAATTTGTGTACACTAAATTACAAATTTATTTTCTAAAATCTATTTTTTGTAAATGTCCACCAATAGATATATATATCATGGAGGATGAACGACGAAGATGAGCCGAATCCCATATGGAGGTTCAGGGATCGGGGGATGTTCACGATATTTAAATATAATCTTAAATCTCCATAAATGTGTGTACATATGGAATTGATTTTTTATTAACTTTGTGAGTTAAATTAGTTGTTAATAAGTTTCATTTTTTAATTTTTATGAGGTAAGAGGAGAAGGGTTTCTACTCCATCCATGGAGCGTGCTCATGGTTCAACCAGTCGTGGTATGGTTCACGCAATTTAATCAATGAATATGTATATGTATTTATATGTACACATGAATGTATTTTTCAATTGATTATAAATTCGTATTTGTTTATGAAGCTTCTCTCTCGTCTCGAGAGGTTGGTGGTGGTTCAAATCCACTTAGAGGGCCATCAATGAGTGGTAGCAGGTTGTGTGAAGGGGGTGATATTTATTCCCTCGAAGGCCAATCAACGGCTGTTGGTTCTCAGTAGGGTCATTTTGGGTCTGGTTCTCAGCAAGGTCGTTCTGGGTCTGGTTCTCAGCAGGGTCATGTTGGAGAAGATGCTAACCAACAACGTCAAGGTTGCCATCAATTTCAATATTTTTTTCATTAAATTTGTACAAATTTTTTTACATGTGTTTTTTCTAATATATGAAATTTTATATATATTGATGCAGAGGCCGAAAATGTTCCAACTAGTGGTCAAAATAGACGCAGGGAAAACCGCTACATTCAAGAAGAAGGTTGTCTACCCAGTACAACTTATCCGGCCGAAATTACTGATATACCATGGGAAACAAACATGGCACAATGCACCTTACAAAGGTGTGAAAGACTTCATGCAAAATTGTAGAGAGATCTCGTGGTTTTGTCTCTACCTGCTGAGAGTCGACAAAGCCTTGAAATAGTTACACATTCATTGGGAGAAATTGTAAATGTGTACAAAACTCTTGGGCCAACGACTAATACATTTGTAGAAGTGATGAGAAAGAGAAAGGAAATAGTAATGGGTCCAGATAAATGAGAGGATGTAAAACAAAAAGTTACAAAAGATGTGGCCAAGTCAATGTTTAATTTCAAGGAAGGGCCAAAAAGAAAAATGTTGAAGGTGAAATATTTCAAGCACCCAGACATAGCTCGCTTTTTGTATGATAGGCACCTTGCAGCCTATGGAAGGCTCCCATGGAACGACGAGGTTCCTATTTATTTTTCACAAATGTTTTACGCAGAATTTTTTTGGGTATGAAACCCAACTATAATGACCTTCCGTCAGAATTTTTTGGCCCGGGGAAAGGTCGATTATATAACCGTAAGGGTGCTAAGCGAGATGTGGAGTTGCCTCGCCCTGAGCCACCATTGGTGAGTCAACCATTTCAGGTTGAAACTCTACGGTCAGAGATGGATGCAACTTCTCAAATAAGTCGAGAAGCAAGGGATGTTATGATCGAAAATGTTTGCAGCAGATTGGGTGGAGTCGATGTTTGTTTAAATCGAAAAACAGCGCGTGAAAATGCACGTGCCAATTTTGTGTATTGTACAGATGAGGAGATTGACAACATGAATGTTGAAGATCTCCGAATATATGCAAAAAATTGTCGCAATGCTTTGCAAGACCTAATTCTTCATGAAGAAGAGGGCACCAGAACGGTATGTGTTAATGACCTTAGGGTTTGAAATTATTTTAACATACATATACATATGTACAATTTGTAATAAATACATGTGTATTTACATGTATACATTTATTTGTATTTACATTAATCTAACAAAAATATATGATTATATGTTAAAACACTATTTGCAGTTCTCACACATGATGCATGACGAAAATGTTAATATCACATTCGGGACCCCTGGTTCAAACAATGTAGATGGGTCTGACCATCAAGATATGTTGGAAAATGTTAGTGTTTTTTAAGTGATTTTAAAATAAATAATTGTGCACACATGTACATGTATGTATATATAATTTGATAAAATGTTTTAACAGATACCAACTTCGTCCGATGTTTTTGGGATGGCGGTACCTTCTTCTTCCTTGGGAGATGTACCTTCTACTTCCTTAGGAGATGAGCCACAAATATGGAAAAATTTTCACAAGTTTAAAATTTAAGTTTAAAAGTTATATATATATAGATATTCCACCTCAAAAAGTTCCATTAAAAATTGAGATATATATATATATATATATAGAGAGAGAGAGAGAGAGAGAGAGAGAGAGATCTACATTTTGATTTATTTAAAAAATTTTGAATTTAGGTTCCTATAGAAGATTTCTTTAATCTGCAGACTCTAGCGACGAAGATAGGAACATCCACAACATTTGAACAAGTTGTCTTTAGTTCCTTTTTTTAATATTATTGAAAATAAGTTTATATATGTACACATGCATTTTCATTTGAAAATTTTTAATATATATATATAACTGTACATGTATATTGTACAGTTTACTGCTGCAGATGTTCCTATGGGGGCAGAACTTGTTCATCAAGTGGAGAGGGAACCTCATGAGGTATTGCATGATTTTTTTGTTATATTTTGTTTTTACATGAAGTTCTAGATATATATATTCTCACTCATTTTTAAAACATCAAATTTTAATGTTCAAGTACATGTGCATTGTGTATGTAGGTTTCCCATGATGCTTTACATGATAGGGTGCGGATTGAGACCCTGATAGGAAAGACGCTAGATCCGTCTCTATTTGATGGACATGATTTGTAGATTTGATTTCAAGATTTATATGATATTAAAATTTGTTAAACTTGATACAGTTTGATACTTGTGAGATCTACAATTTTTGGATATATTTTATTACATTGTTAATATAATTTGTTTTGTTTCAAAAAGTTAACTTTTGGATGGTTTTAGTATTTTTGGCATTTGAATGTGAAGTAATGTTGTCATCTATAAATTAATGTTGTCATCTGAACTAAATTTGGCATGTTATGTAATGACATGTGTTATAATTTTTTTTGTTTTAAAAATTTAAGTTTTGGATGCTTGGAGTACATTTGGCATGTGAAGTAATGTTGTGATCTATAATTTTTTGTTAAATTAAAAGTTAAAAGTTTTGGATGGTTTCAATCTACATTTGGCATGTGATATAATGTTAAATGTTTTTATTGGATAGTTGAATTACAATTGGCATGGCATGTGAAGTTTTTAAAACTCAAGTTTCGGATGCTTTCAATCTACATTTCGCATGTGATATTTAATGTTTTAAATGTTTAATGTTTTAATGTTGCACGATATATAATCAAAAGGTTTTTAAAACTTAAGTTTTGGATGGTTTCAATCTACATTTGGCACATGTGGTATATAATGTTAAATGTTTCTATTGGATCTAGTTGAACTATAATTGGCATGGCATCTGAAGTAACGTTGCACGATATATATAATCAAAAAGTTTTTAAAACTCAAGTTTTGAATGGTTTCAATCTATATTTCGCATGTGATATTTAATGTTTTAAATGTTTAATGTTTTAATGTTGCACGATACATTATCAAAAAGTTTTTAAAATTTTAAAGTTTTGGATGGTTTCAATCTACATTTGGCACATGTGGTATATAATATTAAATGTTTCTATTGGATAGTTGTTCACTATAATTGGCATGGCATGCAAGTAATGTTGCACAAATCCCTTTTGGATGGTTGAAGTATATTTGGAATCTTAAGATTGCTTTTTTTCTCTACATGTAGTCTTGTTTGAATGAAAAAAATTCCAATAGGAAGAACATAGCTTTTCAATGCAACTAACCATGTATCAATTGAGCTCTAATTGAAAAAAGAGTTTAAAGAAGTAGATATATGTACAAATTATCTCTTTAATTTTGATTGGAAGTATAAGTCTAGTACATATATATGTTTGTTGAATTTGGGTCAATGTCGTTAATGCACTCAAATAGGTAGCCTTGTTGATTTATTTACATTGTGGAAACTTTTTACCAGAAAATCCAACTAGTTTTTCATCAATGCACATAGAAAAACTACTTGGAACAATTAATTGCATTCTAGAACATATCTATCCAATACAAGTAACATTTTTCATCAATGCACATTGAACATATCCTACCATTGGACAAACAAATTTTGTACTATATTTTCAATCAGGAATAGAGATGTGGGTCAAATCCCACCAAAAGTCGAAGAAGTGCTCCGAGTCTCTTGTCTGAAAGGAATCTTCGTACAAAACTATACTGTGGATGATTTATTTGCGTTGTGGATACTTTTTACCAGAAAATTCAACTAGTTTTTCATCAATGCACATAGAAAAACTACTTGGAACAATTAATTGCATTGTAGAACATATCTATCCAATACAAGTAACATTTTTCATCAATGCACATTGAATATATCCGACCATTGGACAAACAAATTTTGTACTATATTTTCAATCAGGAATAGAGATGTGGGTCAAATCCCACCAAAAGTCGGAGAAGTGCTCTGAGTCTCTTGTCTGAAAGGAATCTTCGTACAAAACTATACCGCGGATGATTTATTTACGTTGTGGATACTTTTTACCAGAAAATCCAACTAGTTTTTCATCAATGCACATAGAAAAACTACTTGGAACAATTAATTTCATTCTAGAACATATCTATGCAATACAAGTAACATTTTTCATCAATGCACATTGAACATATCCGACCATTGGACAAACAAATTTTGTACTAGATTTTCAATCAGGAATAGAGATGTGGGTCAAATCCCACCAAAAGTCAGAGAAGTGCTCCGAGTCTCTTGTCTGAAAGGAATCTTCGTACAAAAATATACTGCGGATGATTTATTTACATTGTGGATACTTTTTACCAGAAAATCCAACTTGTTTTTCATCAATGCACATAGAAAAACTAGTTCCAGTTAATTGCATTCTAGAACATATATATTGAGTACGTAAATAATTTTTCATCAATGCACATGTAGTAAAACTACTTGAACAATTAATTTCATTCTAGAACATATATATATATATATATGTGTGTGTGTGTGTGTGTGTGTGTGTGTGTGTATGTAACATTTTTCATCAATGCACATGTATAGAAAAGCTACTTTCAGTTGATACTAGAGCACGTGCATGTACCAAAACAATTTGTACATGTGAAAAAACTTGCACAAATAACATAAGCAGCTCAATTTTTAGTTGAGTACTGGAAGTTCTAAAACATATTTAATCCAAAGAGAATAAATTGTTGGACAATTCAATCAAAAAAATTCTAATGGAATTCCATCTTCAATAATCCATTCATGATCAGATTTTGACATTTTCCATCTCTTAATTTTCGATTTTTTCTTTGATTGAACTTCTATCAACTTTATGCGTGCCGCACACACCAAGTGACTATATTGACAACTTATGGAATTAGGTTCATAGTCTTCAAAGTAAACAAAGTCTCCACTTTGATGAGTTTGTCTGAAAAAATAACCTTTCAGTATAATAGACCCTCTGTCATATTGAAATCCGTGATCATTATAATTTTGTAATAATTTCATTTTTCGTTCAGTGCAACGCATCAAATAATACTTCACATTTTCATCGTTGTCAATAGGTGCAATTACAGCAAAAACATCTCCTGCACAATAAAACAAACTTAAAACAAAATTATACATATTTAAATTTATTTCTAGATCTTTAAATCATTAGAAAATAATTCAAATGTTACCTTCTCTAACAAGATCAGAAACTCGATCACCATCGAATGATATTGTAGTTTCCTCTGATTGCATTTCTTCAAACATTGCAATAGACATTTTGCCCTTTGTATTTAGCTCTGTATGTTTCCAATCGTTCACATACATTTTGTTTTCACAAACGTCATTGGATTTTGTGTTGTCTATGCAAACATCACAAAAACAAGAATATTTTCTTTTATCCAATGCCAACACATTTTTGGACGACTTTGTTTGAATTGAATGCAATTTTCGAGTCCCTTTTATTGTTTCAATGTCACTTCCAATTGATCTATCTACGTCTTCAATCCCAATATGCCAGAAAAACCTTTATATGGAAAATTAAAAGAAGAATTTGTAAATATCAATATCAAAATACAATCAAAGATAATCATTGCACGATAAATGTACAATGTTTAAAATTAGATTTCCAATATAAATTAAATTGAATGTACCTTCGCACTTCCCTTGATGGGTTAGTCTCATGGCTTAGAGCAGCGATGCACCATTGAACAACTTCTTTAGTGTTCACAAGTCGGCTTGCAGAGTGGTTCATTTGATATCTTCGAAGTGCTCATTTTATGCATGCTCCTGCACCGTCATGTTCTCCTTTTCCATGGCTAGTCTCAAAGAAATTCCAACAATGTTTAATGCAGGTTTTCTTATGAAGACAACACAACCAAAAAAATGATCGTGCAGATTTGAATTGACCTGCGCATCCGTCTGACCATATCCAATGTTCATTTAATGTTATTCCACGATTTTTCAATGAATCATAAATTCTTCCAAAACAATGTTGTACAAAACATGTATCATGTGTACGATCGTCACTGATATAAAAGTGATATTCTTTAATTATATGTCGATTTTCACTCGTGCTTTCTATATGATCGACATTTTGTTCAACATGTCTATATAGAATATGGACGAGCATGGAGACTTGGTCAGAATGATAGTATTCACTCTGAATTTGTTTTTGTGGAACAAATGTTTATTTTTCCGCAAAATCAATCACTGAAAAAATGGTCCCTGGTGGAAAAACTTCACGAGATTTTTTGAATTTCAAGTCTTGCCATCGAGCTCTATGGGAATGCTTGGTGTATTTTTAAATTTCTGCCTCAAACTTTCTCAAAAAGTCTATCAGAAAAATTTCGTCTTCTCGTAATTCGATTCTTTTAACACTATTTGCACCTTGAATCGATGTACCGATATATTCATATCTCTTCCATTTCACTTTCATGTTGGACAATGATTGATAATTTATATCAATACGATATTTGTTTTGAAATTTAGTCAAATTTCCACAATCATCGCATTTTTTACCACCAACACATTTCTTTTTGTAAAATAGTTCATCGCTTTCTCTTTCACATAGAATTTGAGATATGAATTCACTGATAGTGGAAGGAGGAGGTGAATCCTTCCATAATGTTCTACCGAAATCAAGGAATGTGTCATAATATAACTCAAATTCCACATGATAACAGCAACAACAAGTGTCACGTACGGTGATAGGTTTTACATACCATGGTTTTTGTTGAACAAAAGCACTGAGTGAAACATGAATTTGAAGATTCTCTTCTTTGAACTTGTTGAATAACTCTATCTGAGTGGTTTCCAAGAAATATTTTTCATGTTCTTCGTACTGATTTCGTGCTATTCTTCTTCACATCACATGCCTTGCAGTTGGCGAAACACGCGAATTGTTCTTCCAATATTCATATATTATTTTTTTAATATTTTCTCCAAGTCTATCTTTGTATGGTTGCCTACAAATAGCTCTCCAACAAGCGAGTTCATCATTTACATCTATTTGCAGCCGAAATTTCCGATGTTTGTGCAAATTTTTTCGCGAGGTTCCCAGTGCTCGTGCCATAGATGTTACCAAATGATTCTCTTGAGTACTTGATGAAACCATTGCCATCTGTATTCCTCTACATACAATTGAAACATCTTTCTCTCTAGATCTCTTAATTGACTTTATAGCACTACTCATATTTTTTATCACATCTTCCTTCATTTTTTTTATCTTTGGTTGATTTTCGAATACCCAATAGTGTCGTAGCGTCTTTTAATTTCCTTAATGATAGGAGACCTTTCAACATTTGAGCCTGAACTGTCACCCGCTCATTTAAGAAATACTTTTCAAAAATGCAGTTAACACGATATCGTATAGCATGGTCAGGTTTTTTATCTCCATATGTGTGAGTGTCAACATTTTCTAACATCTCATCATCGATAGTGATTTCATCTATACATATTCAAAAAAATAGTACATATTCAATAAATAACTAAATTAATAAATATATCTATAATTTCAATAATACGTGCATGTGTTTAATATATATTATATATATATATATATATATATATATATATATATATGTGTGTGTGTGTACATACCTTGCGATTCAATTTCTTTATTTGGATTTCTTTCAATATTTTCACCATCTTCAATCATTGGTTCAATATCTCTTTCACTTTCTCTTTCAAAATTTTGTATCTCATCATCAATGTTTTGAGGAATATCTCTGTCTATTTACATTAAACAAAATATTTTTCAAATTAGTTCATCAAATAAAAATTAAGCTTCACATTTTACGCTAGGAAAATTTTAAATATATCAATAGATCATAATATTTACATTTACATACCTGCTTCAATTTCTGCTTGAGGTTGATTTTCCTCTTCAATATTTGAGAGGGCTTCTAACTTCCTTTTGCGAGATTGTCTCGTCTCTTCTCTACGTTCCTCAAGGTCTCTTTTTCGATCATATTTTCTCGCACAAGTCCTTCGATTTCCCATGATAATAGGGTTTGAAGTTCAAAAAATTTCCTTCAAAAAATTAGACAATAACTCAATTAGAAAAAACATCACAAAAGATTTAATTTTAAAAAAATCCATTTTAAATTTTTTGCAAAAAATACATACTCCAATCCAAAACACTTACTTTAAAAAATTCGAGAAAAAAATGTCTTATAAAAATTAAATGAAGCTCAAAAGATTTACTTCAACTCAAAACACGTACTCTAAAAAAATGTCACTTTAAAAAATGCCTCCAACTTTTAAAAAAACGTCACTTTAAAAAATACTTCCAGAAAATTTCTTTTCGAAATTAAGCCCAACTCCATACTTTAAAAAAAAATGAAGCACAAAAAACATCCAAAAAAATGTATCACATACCTCCAAGAAATGTCCTTTGAATGTACATTCAAGAAAATCCCTTAAGTCCAAAACAATTTTTTGCAAAATCAGACCGCCTCCAAGAAATGTCCTCCAAGAAAATTCTTTAAACACAAAACATTTTTTTGCAAAATCAGTCTGCTTCCAAAAAATGCTCTTAAACCCAAACCTCTAAGAAAAGTCTTTAAACCCAAACCAAGACTTTTGTAAAATCAGATGAAACATTTCTGATAGCCAAGTTCTAGATTGTGGTATCAAAAGAATATTATAACTTATCGAACGTGTTTGGCTAAATTTACTAAATGATAAGCCATGGATTTTTAATTCTATATTGAAAACAGGTTGCCTAATATATCCCTCTCCATGGGTTATTGGAAGAAACTTTAATATTATCAAGTTACTTGATGAGAAGAAGGGTGATATTTGAAGGTTGTATGCAGACGTAGAACAATTTCAAGAAACTATTGAGTCCTCTGGCCTAGTGGAGGTTGAAAATAGTTTATTTACCTGGAATAATCAATGAGGAAGTCAATAAAAAGTGGCCTCGTGTATGGACAGATTCTTAATATCTCAAAAAAAATTGTGATAGGATGTGTTTATCGAAGCCTCTATCTTATTCAACAATGGATGTGTTTATCGAAGCATAAATTCACACTAGATAAAATCAAAATAATATTTCCTCTTATGGAGTATGAGGTGGCCAACTATAATCAAGGAAATTTAATTAGAATTTATCAACAAAGATGTCTGATGAAAGGAAGATATCATGAAAGATTATAGTTGTTTACACCTTTTTCAAAAATAACAAAGGAAATCCTAGAATACTTAACTGAACCCTAAAGAAATAACATATTTGAAACCATGCTTATCTTTGAATCTCATCCATCCTGAGTAAAGAAAATATAAACAACAGAAAATCACAAAAGCTGTTAGTGAACTAACAACTTTGCACAGCAACTAGGTCACAAAAAGTCATATTTCCTTAATGGCTAACACCTGTTCGATGAAATATGGGTTGAGATGGCATCCAGGTGTAAAGAAATCTGACCTCTCAAATCTCTAACAGATGGTAGCTCCAAAACATGAGTGAGGCTCAGTAGGCAAGGGTTGTGCAGCACCTGCGTAGCACACTTTGTTTTGGGTATATCTCCCAAACCGTAACATGTTTTTCAAAAATGAAGGAGGTTATTTTATATGATAGTGTTGGGAATAAATGCCTCTCTTTTTTTCTCCAAATCCTTCCCCATATTCTAACAAAATTCTCTGCAAAACCATGGCTCAAAACAAGAAATTTACAAATTATGAAAAATAAGCTTTAAAGATGCATTCATAATGCTTGATCTATGAAACCTATGTGAAAACTAGAAGAGGTTTTGTACTTTTTCTTGTCTGTAGGAACAAACTCTATCAGTTCTCCATAATCTGCCTTTATGTGGCCAAAATTTTCGTTTCAAAAGGGTGTAAAAAACAAAGTATGGGCAACTTTTTGCAATGAGAAAATCTAAGTAGCATTTTGATGCTTTGACATGATGTTTTGGAGCATTCCACCTGACTTGGCATGTGAATCACAAAATAGGTAATTATTAAGTATAAGGGGTACGATATCCCTTTGGTATGGTAGTTTTATATATGAGAATGGGGTATTACGCATGAGGGTTATATGATATAAGTATGGTAAATAGTAGTGTTAATATAGGGAATGATTTAGAATGAAAGCAGGGAATAAAATGAATGTAATATGATGATAGGTTAATGGTATATGGGAAGGGTGTAGGATGTAAATTTATATGAAGGGGGATGAATGGACGGTAAATGGGTAAATGGGGAAATAGGAGGTGAAATGGATAATCATACGGTAAATAAGAATGAGGGATAAAATTGTATAAGGATGTTTCAAATGACCATACCTTGTAACCATCAGAACTCGGACTACAAATGAACTCAATTTATATAATTTTGATAGACAAATGACTAAACCCCCTTTGACTTGACATGAAAAAAACATGTGCGACCATGCCTCCCATTAAGTTGACACTCTTTCAGAATTTGAATGAATCCTTCATGTAAGAAACTCAAAGATGCTAGACAATGATCCAGAGGCTATGACAAAAACAGTATTCATAGGCTCAACTACTCAAAAATTAAAATTAAAGGATAAGGAAAGACATTTTACAATAAAACTTATGACCCTAACATTGGTTGCAATGAGGATGGCAACCTCCTTGCAAGGTGCCAAGAACAAAATGTAGACTAGTAGCCTTATCCATTGGGCAATGAAGTAAACTAAAAACTGAAAACTGGAATAAAAAAACATCGGAATCAAAAAAAAGTTTATGATAATCCAAATCAACCTTAATTAACTTCCTTCTTTTTCCATGACTGATGGAAAAACATTTTCTGTGGATTATGACATTGGGTTCAATAACTAGTGGGGATACCGAAACATTCAAATCCACGTGTATAGTTGCATGTAGAGGAGATGTACCAAAATGATAGACTCTCAACTTGGGGAAATCACGACTCTCCCCCTCAATAGTCTCATGTACCAACACATCGAGTAATGGCACATCACCGCCCCAGTTTCCTTTAGTATCAAGTGAAATTCTACCAATAGATGTAAAGGCCAGTTGTACAATGGACACCACCAACACTCTGCAATCTCGCCTATATGTGCACAAAATTAAAGAGCATTACTAAAAATACCTTATGTAGTAGTGTCTGAAAAAACCTCGATAAAATATGTAGACAAGGTAAATTAATGTCACTTATAAATTATTGACACCACTCGATGTAGGTTGTCACCAGCTCAATCCACTAGGAAACCCATTCAAATAAAATAAATTGGTCAATCACCATCGACCAATTTCCTTCATAAAATCTAATCAAGCACACAATCGACAAAGATCTTCAATGATGACGCAAACCATTAATGGATTGTCCCTCATATAATTATTGACCAACTTCAAAATCAAATATCCTCGAGACCAGTTAATGACCCCAAGAGACTCCTTCGTGATCAAATTCAAAATTGAAATATGTTACCAGCTACACCAATAAAAATTAATGCACTTGCATAGCAATAAATATCCTTGGAAATCCTCCTATTGACCAATCCCAATCCAGAGAGGAGAAGGAAGATCCATAGGAGCAAAGGTTCAAAATAAATACCATGTAAAACAACTAGCCAATGTGTCTCAGATAGACCATAGAGAGGAACAACAGTTAGCAAATAAGATCCTCAAAAATCCCTTGATTGACCATTCCCAAACCAGGGAAGGAGCAGGAAGATCCACAGGATCAAAGGTTCGGAATAAAGACAATGTAAACAACCATCTAGCACATCCCAGATAGACCACTAAGTATACCAACAACTACAGTGGAAAATATATTGTTATTAGTGTACCTTGAAACAAAAGAACCAATAGAGATCTCTGATATCATTCAGAATTGGGACAAAAATTGAATCTAGCTTAGATAATTATGCTTAGATGCATTTCACCAAACAACACTAGTAATTGCAACAGTAAATGCTACATTTAATCCATCTGCCTCCACACTTACAACCAAAATTACCGCCCTTGTGAATTTTGTGACTAATGCTTCCGCAATCCTATCTTTTATCCTCGGCGTTTGCTTCTTGCAAAAGTTTTCGTAGACATTTTGAAGTAGGCATATTGTCTACCAGCAAATATTCTGTAATTTGTCTCCACCATCCTTTAAGTGAATCTAATCCATGTTGTCGATGACCATCAAAATTTTCAACACAATAATGTACTGATAGCAACAACCAACATATAGAAGTAGCATTCAAAATAAATGAAACAGTCAAAAACACAAATTAAAACATTATCGATGGAGACCCTGAAAAGTAGTCCAACTATGTTATTTCTTATCCATGTTCAGCCAAAGTGTCTCCGTCGCTCCTCTCACCAAGCACCTATGTTGTCAGCCTCCATTGCCCTAAATCCCATCGGTTGTTTTCAGCCTCCATCGCTCTACTTCTTGAAGAACTCATCAACAACATAAAGACAAACCCCTAATCTTTTATTTTTGCCTGTTTTACTAGCACCTCGTATCAAAAAATTTAAGACAAAATATTTCTTTGGTATTAAAAGCCCCCTTCGTGTAGTAGTGTCGAATGCAATGACATACAAGTTGTCTCTAATCGTGTAAATAGAGATCGAAGGGACATAAGAGGGATTGATTTCTGAGAAATTTTGTCAGGAAAAGTTGTCGCATTCTTTAGAGTTAGCTACCCCACCAAAACGAAGAGCCCAACAAATTGTTGTCTTTAAATTAGATAACATGAATGATAAGTGAAATAGCAACCTCGATATTGGTGCAAGACAGTAGTAGCCTGCTTGCTAGCAGACTTAGGGTCCACTATCAAAGTCCATTTTACAAGTCATGTTAGATAATAGTGTCTTCAATTGATATGGTTTTATCTTAATTTTTAATTGTCTTAAATGGATTTCGTCTTAATTGCCATTGTCTTAAGTGGCCATTGTCTTAAGTGAAAGTTTGATCTTAAAATTTTTGTGTCAAGTTGTTTTTATCTTAAATATAAAGTTTTGTCTTAAAACATTTTTGTCTTAAATTGTTTTTCTTAAAAATATTTTTCTCTCAAACCAATTTTGTCTTAAATATAAAGTTTTGTTTTAAAATATTTTTATCTTAAATTTTTTTTGTCTTAAATATTTTTGTCTCAAACTGTTTTTGTCTTGAATATAAAGTTTTGTCTTAAATTATTTGGTTTTATCTTAAATATAAAGTTTTGTCTTAAAATGTTTTCCTCTTAAATATAAAAATTTGTCTTAAAATTTTTTTGTCTCAAACTCTTTTTATCTTTAATTTTATATTTTTTATATTTAAAACAATTCAATTGATATTAAATTTTAATTTAAAATGACTAAAATAAAATTAAAAATTAGTTTTTTAAGACAATATTTTTGTTGTCTTAAAAAAATGTCTAAAAATACCTTGGTGTATAATGATTATACAATAAATTAATTTGAAAAAAATATTTAAAAATATTTTTAAAAATATAATAATAATTATAACTTAATTGTATTAAATTAATAAGAGAATGACTTTCCTCAAAAAGATAATATGTTCAAATTCAAAGAAATAAAATATAGACATCAATATAGACTAAGATAATATGTTCAAATTCAAAGAAATAGAATATAGACATCTCTATAGACTTACTGAGAAATAGATCTATTGTACTATAAATAATACTTGGCAATGACTTTTGCAATTTTATCTCTCAATATACACAGCATTCGTAATCAAAATATTCATTCTTGGAAACTTTCTATTAAGTAAAGCTGATTTTATAAGTTTTAAGAATGAATAATTTCATATATATATATATATTGGGTGAAAACAAGGATTTTTTTCAATAATTAAAATGTAAAGGACTTTTCCGCAGTCACGAAAACTTTCACACTTGGCCACGAATCCTGACAAATGAGCATATCGAATCGTTAGAAAGAAACGATAAACCATTTGTTAATCGTCAATAATAGATCGAGAAAGCCTCAAAGAGAAAGGGCAGATGTAAAATAAAGAAATGCTTAGCATAACATTCACTGGTTTCGAAAAGCTAATTGCACATGGCCCGACAATACTTGCATGAAACTGGTAATGGAACATGGAGTAGTTGCATCTAATATCCTGGTGTTAGGTATACAAATAGATTGATAAATCGAAAGACAACAAATCTAGCGGAGCTGCTGGCTTTTTGAGGAATCACCGCTAAAATAATGATATGCTGAGCTGTTTTACTCTGAGTGCCCGGTGTTACAACTAAAACAAGTTTGGAAAGAAAATGCATTGTCTGTGTGTATATATAATACGATGATGATGAGAAGCAAGACTAAGGTCGGGTTATAGTCATTGCCCCGCTTACTTGTGATAGAGACACGACACTCCTGTTCAATATATCTACTCAGTGCTCATCATCTGCTTGCTGGTCTTGTTTTATTTGAAAATACAATGGAGTATATTAGGAATGTAATTTCATTAGCCCAGCTACTTATTCTATTGGTAATGGCAGGAAGTGTTGCCTGCAGCATCGATGCAGTTAGTAATGTTGGTTTAAGGCCAGATTTTCTATGTCCATTCCTGCCCCAATGCTCTTTCCATTGTCAAGTCTGCGGTAGAGAAGGCTGTTGAAAGAGAGTCTCGGATGGCAGCTTCTTTACTCCGTCTTCATTTCCATGACTGTTTCGTTCAGGTATTATATTTATATCTATATTGTGAATATAGGGTATTCTTTTGTCGTTTGTAAATTTAGGGTATATTTATGTAGATTCCAAGAATAACGATCTATTTTATCAGATAATGTTAATCACAATATGTATACTGATTACTGCAGGGCTGCGACGGGTCGGTGCTGCTGGATGATACCCCGAGCTTCAAAGGAGAGAAGACAGCAGTCCCCAACAACAATTCAATTAGAGGATTTGATGTCGTCGATGAAATCAAAAGGCAACTAGAGAGTGCATGCCCGGGGATTGTTTCTTGCGCTGACATTCTTGCCATTGCAGCCAGAGATTCAGTGGTCTTGGTAATTATTATATTGATGTTTTATATGGGCATTTTTATATTAATTGTAGATTTCAGAAATATTTTATTCATAATTATTATATTAATGTTTTATATGGACATCTTATGTCCATTGCTGATTTAGAAAATATCTTATTCTTCCCATCAATGAATTTGTACATATATATAATTGATTATATTGAATTTGTACATGTATATAATTGACTATATTTTTGGCATTGGCAGAGTGGAGGGCTGAAGTGGGATGCAATGGTGGGAAGAAGGGATTCTAGAAGCGCGAGTTTCAGCGGGGCAAACCATGATATCCCGGCGCCCAACTCCACTCTCCAAACTCTCCTCACAAAGTTCAAACGTCATGGCCTCAACGTCCTAGACCTTGTCGCACTTTCAGGTAATATTATTATTACTATTATCAATTCATAAGGTTAATTGCTTCCCATTGTTGATTTAAAATATTGCAATGCAGGAGGCCACACCATCGGTCAGTCTCGGTGTGTAAGCTTCAGGCAGAGGCTTTACATGACTACTCATACTAATTTGGAGAAGGCTTATTCGAATGAATTGAAATCCAGATGCCCCAAATCTGGGGGAGATAACATATTGTCCCCATTAGACTTTGTCAGCCCCACTAAATTTGACCACCAATATTTCACCGACTTGAAGGGTTCTCGGGGTCTTTTGATCTCTGACCAGGAGCTCTATGGCAACCAAAACGGTGATGCGCATCAAATATCCTCCACCACCACGGCCTTAGTTTCTGCATTTGCGGAGGATGAGGAGAAATTTTTCCAACAGTTTGCGGAGTCGATGGTGAGAATGGGAAACATTAACCCTCTCATCGGAAGGAGGGGAGAAATTCGAAAGAACTGCCGTCGAATGAACTGATGGCATACAACCCATCCGGTAATTCTCCACAGTTATTAATAAAAATGTAACGCAAATGAGGCTGTGAGGCTGGAACAAGTGTGATTTTGTTTGTATCGATGGTTGGCGTGTTGCCACCATGTTCTTCCTTTCGTCTACAATAACTAACATCAGTGGATGGGATGTACTGTGTTCCCTCAATAAAGTCTCCAAATATTTTTGAATATTCTCTTGTCTTTTCTTGGTGAAGTAGCAAACTTTGCGTAATATTATTAAACAAATGCTGTAGTATCAAACTTTAATTAATATCATTAAACAAAATTTTGAACCTCCAGAAGTTACACATATACCCGCGTTAGTTTTAAAAATAGAAAGTAATGTGTCTTCTTGAAATCTTTTACATATCAGGAGTTCTGTTTTATTTTTCACTCAAATAGAATTTATAAAAAGCTCAAATAGCATTAATAAATTTAAAGTATAAGATTTTTTAATAGATTTATGGGGAAAAATCTAAGAATAAAATTATTTAGTAATAAAAATTATATTAAAAATTTTGGAAAACATGTAAGTTTAAATAAATATTGTGAAATTATTAGAGTGGAAATTTAAAATTTGGCACTACAACACAAAGTGGTTTTCAAGACAATTTATAGGAAAATTGTCCTAACTTGAGACAAAAGAAAACTTGTGTATTGTTTTAAATATTGACTTTAAGCGGGTGTCTCAAATTAAATTGTCTTAAAATATTGTCCCTATAAAGACAACATATCAAGCACACATTTTTGTCTCTCCAAAGTCAATTTCATTTTTGTCTCTCTAGACACAATAGTTGGGATCAAAGACATATTGTCTTTAAAAAGACATTGTCTTTGATCCTAATTATTGTCTCCTTAGAGATAATAAAAAATTGCATTCAAAGATAATATAACAACACTTTTGTCTCTTTAGAGACAATATAAAATAATAAATCTATAAAATATCTCACCATTGAAATAAAACAATAATAATAGTGTTTAATTAAAAATAAACTACAATATCAATGATTAATTCATATTAGGACACAGTGGAATCAACACACCGACCTCTTGCTTATAAAAGCAAGTGCTCTTCCACTGAGCTAGCATCATTTAAAGAATTATGTGAGAGTTATGGTAGTCCTTGAAATTGCATATATAGGCATTGATTTTCAACTAGCATTTGCACCAAGAGGTACAAGACATGCCAATAGTGTGTTTTGGTTTTTTGTACCCTTTGAATATATACATAATAATATTTGAAATAGAAGGGTTTCTAATGTCTCACCAGAAGTCGAGGATCGATTGGTCGAATAGGCTCGAAGTTCGAGTATCTCTTCAAAGATCTAGTGTGCCCAATGTCTTTCCTTGGTATATTTCCACACCTTTTTCTCAACTTGAGCTAAACCACGCCTTTGTCCCTCAAATGTGTCATGGATATCATGAGTTATTTCAAATGGCTCTTCATTTATTGGATGCCCTGCTTCCATACATGCAGCAATCCCTGAAATCATACTTTTCAGTAAATGAGTATGACCTTTAGCTAAAGATGAAAGTTAAGTAATGTGAAGGAATTGTTAGGACACATATATACAAGAAATATTAGGAAAACGAGTGTATAAATGAGGACATTCGATGACATATTGCAGGACTATTAGATAAAATTACAATCTATCTTAAGAACCCACTTCCCTTCCAAGATTGACATTAAAAAATTCAATGTTCTTCTACAAGCACCATCTGCATCGGTAGATGCAACCACATGGGTCACAACAGGACTCCATGTTTTTTATACCGTTGCACCAGTGAGCCTTGCAAAACTATTAAGTTGCTCCTTCATTAAAAATGAGACTTGTTGAGGACATATAGCATATAATTTTAATTACTAGGTAGATTTGAAGTTAAAAATACACGCTTTAAAGGCGAACACATGCAATACCTTTTGAGCAGAATCCAATGAAGAACCACAAAGAACCCATTTTCATGGCTATCCCAGCGACCATGTCCAAGCTTTACTTTCTTTGAAACCCTCTTCAACTTGTTGTATACCAGGGCTTTTGTCTCCTCTAAAAGTGTTGAAGGGGTGAAAAGACAGTAAGTGAAATCTAATATAGAATTGAGGTTTAAAAATCAAATGCATAACTTAAAAGGAGGCTTACAATATAACCTATCCAGTGTTCCCTTATCAGCAAAGTGTTGTCCCCTTCTTCATAGGGAACTTATGCACTTTGAGCTTGTGGATGATCTCCTTTCATTTGGAAACTTGCGTGATGAATGAGTAGGGCATAGCATTACAAATTATCCTGCAGAAAACATGGTAAACAAAAATTGACAAACCCCTCTCAATTTTTATCTGTAATACCTGAAGAATTTTCTTCAAGAGGACTTAAGAGACAAGGTTCTAAAATCTTATGACATCCCATCTGCATTCTGGAGTAGAAAGGGCACATGGGACATGAAAGCTCCTGTGACACTTTGTGAAACAACAACCCAGAGCAGCCCCCTTGAGTTCACGGATAGTGCATTTGACTTTGGTACCTCTTGCTACCTCTGCTTTCAGATTCATTACACAATCATCCTTGAAATATACATCCGGTGCCCTGAATTCATCCAATTTTTAAGAGAATATAAAACCATGCTAAATTTTAAAGAGGGCATTAAACACAAGCAACATAGACTATGTAAAGGAAGACGATTTGAGAGCGGAACATGGACGCAGCTAGGGTTTTGTTTGGCACCGCCGCCGCCTGCAACAAATCTGCTGCTCCCGCGCAAGTTTTACCTGTCCCATCCGACCTTCCATCCGTGAGTGAACACACTGGAGATGGCATCGATTCTGGGCTTCCCAGCTCAACGAAATAAAGCCTGGAGGCAGCGCCCTGCGAAGTATGGCTCGGATCCCCTGCGGAGTATGGTGCGGAGGCCTTCAGCTCGGCAACTCCATTCGCAGATCAGGCGGTGGCATACGCCACTAACCCCGGCGGCATTTACAACGGATTCAGGGGAAGGAAGGGAGGCGACCCCCTCCCACTCGGCTTACCAATGCAGAGCAACGAGGATGTCTGCTCCTGCAGAAATGCCCTTAGACGGGGCGTAGCTTTTGTTCCAATGCGGTCCCCTGCTTCTTTTCAAGTCCAAATCCTTCTTCCCCCAGGGAATACGCTTCTACATTGGGTTTCCTCTTCAGACCTGGTGCAGAATCTCAAAATAAATCTGGATCGCCGAACTGGGATTCCCTCGATCCACCATAGACTTCTTTACCAAGGTAAACAGCTTGAGGACCTTCTTCCTCTCTCAAGTTATAATATTAACAGAAATGCTTCTATTGTGCTCTCCCTTCGTCTGCGAGGAGGCGCTGTTGGGCAGGCTTCTTCTGCCCCTTCTCACTCTTACAAAGATGTTGTTCACTCTCAGAAACCCACTCCCCCAGAAACCCTCAAACCTCAGCCTTTCTTGGTTGACAAGATGGATGATGCTCCCTCAGTTGAGATCTCTCATCCATATATTGAAGAAGACCTTCAAAATTTTGTTGAAAAAGCCATCATCTGCAGATTTAATGGGCTCTGGCCGCGCACAAAGGAACTCTACGAATGGATCCACGAAAACTGGACAAGTAAATGCAAGGTTAGATTTTGTTCAAGGGGTTTTTTTATAGTTTTGTTTGAGCACTCAAAGCATTATGAGCTGGCATGCAATGAAGGTCCATGGTTTTGGGGAACAGCAGGGCTCTTCTTAACCCCTTGGTTTCCTGATTTTGACCCAGCTACAGCAGTCATCACCAAGACTCCTGTCTGGATCAGACTCCCCAACTTACCAATCCATCTATGGCATGTCGCAGTTTACAGAAACTTGGGCAACACCTTGGGCCGCTTTGTAACGGCTGATTTTGACAGGGAAATACAAGGTCTCTACACATATGCTAGAATATGTGTGGAAGTAGACCTCAGCAAAGGACTGCCTGACCAAATCATCATCAAGGCGGGCGACTTAGTATGGGCACAGATCTTAGATTACGAGAATACTGCATTCTGATGCCGCCACTGTCACCAAACAGGGCATTTGCAGAACTCTTGCCCCACTCTCCCTGCAAAAAAGAAAAAGGATAACAGTACAAAGTCCAAATCCAAAAGATGGACTCCTTGTTCTCCGCCGCCTGCTGCAGACTCAGACTCCTCGAGCTCGGAAGATGAAGGGAATAATGTTTTTTCAGATCAGGGTCCTCAGTCAAAGCACTTGTCCACCACCGCTCCTGGGCACCCTCTTGATCCTACAACTACTCCAAAGCGTGGTCATGAGTCCGCCTCCTCTGATTCGGACAAGGAGCTCCCTCACCTGGAGAACTCCAGTCTTCAAATCGTCCAAGTTCATTCTCACCAGAATGGTTGGGTTAAAGTCATCAAAAAGAAAGGGAAGAAACTTCGTGTGGAAGATTCCACCATTGGTGGATAGTTGATGTTCTTTCTTGCCCTCTTCTTGCTTGTTCTTGCTACTAGCTTGTCTTCTTCTCTCTTCGGAACCGATGTTGATAGTTTATCATTTCCGGTTGCCGGTATCCTGTTTCTCCTGACTGTACTACCTTTGTACCATATTTTTGCTTAATAGAATTAGTCCAATTCAGAAAAAAAAAAAAAACATAGACTATGTAAACAATAATCATTCTAAAGGGTATTCTGGAATGGCTTCTCTATATTAAAATTTAATGACAAGGATAATTTTAATAGAATATAAATCCATGCTAAATTTGAAAGCAAGCATTGAACATAAATAACATAGATTATGTAAACAATAATCATTCTAAAGGGTATGCTGGAATTTCTTTCTTGTATTAAAATTTAGTAGTAAGAATGAACTGAACACTTACAAAAAAAGAATTTCAAAAACAAATGGAACTTTATTTTCTAATTGCATACCATTCATCATAGAGCTTACGCACATGTATAACATTTGAGGGAATTTCTTTTTTCTTTGTTACATATCTCTCATTGTTGTAATGCATCATCTGCCCTGCCATCTGGAGCATGCATTATTACTTAGCAACTTGTAAAAACACACAATTTCAAATCTATCCACACTGGCAACAAAATTAAATAAAACATCACCTCTAAGTTGCCATAAGCTCCAAAAAAAGCACAGAAGAATTCATCCTTTGATTTACTAGGTTCAGTTCTGCAGCAATTTCCACAGATCTGTGGGTACATCTCAAAAATTCCAGCCTATGTAGTTGGCTCAAGACTATCACCATTGTTAATAGTTTGGATATCATGTTGATGCTTTGGTGTTAGGTAAACAAAAGAGTCTGTCATGTCACTATTTTGAACAATTTTTTTGAAGATCTATAGGATACTAGTGTTTCTTATCTATTAATTCAATATCAATTTGGGACTTCACTTCTTCATAATTGTTTTTCGCAGTTTTATCAGTAGGTAAGCCAAACATGGCACTGAATATATCATTTTCTATAAAAATAATCTCCTTGTTTGCGTCCGGGATTTATCTTTCTACTTTCACAACCAACAATAGTACCACTGATAGGAGAAAGCATTTATCTGATCACTTTTTTCTTTGAACTTCATTTCTATCTCCCTTTTGCAAGCTCTCTATGCATCCTTTGTTCCTCTTGTAGACTTGGGACCCTCTTTCTATGTGGCTTTCTTCCAAAAATGTTAAATGGAATCTCAGAGCCTAATGTCTAGGTATAGCCCCTTTCAAAGACAACTCGCTTATGTAGTATACATCTGGATGCAATTTTGCTAAATCAATACAAATCTACCAATTCCCGTGAAAAAAAAGCATCTCCTCAAGCTACTCATCACACATCCATGAGTCATTATATAAATATATGAATTTGGTATATTTAAATAAGTTATGTTGTATGTAATTAGTAAATACACAGAGGGTAGTGCATGACTATGGAAAGGCTCAATACCAATGGCTCAAGCAATCAACGATGCCATAGCTATAACTACCATTCCTCGATTCCAATGTATTAATAAGAGTGTTGTAATTCAGCCATCAACATGTTAAAGGAGCCATACAGAAGCACTTCAACAAATCAATGAATCAGGAAAATGAAATAATTGTGGGGTTCTCAGTGCACAAGCAATGAACACATTGAGCATTATATGGACATAATATTAATTTACCAACCCAAGAAAATAATCAGTTAAAGTACCAATTGACTAACCAGTGAAAATAGCAATTGAAATAAGCATTATAGTTTCAAAAGCATCGATTCAATTAAATATGGAATCAATCCCAATGCTTATGGAAATAATGGCAACATTTAAGGAATTTGTCATGTGATTGGTACTGTACGTGCTCTCACAGCAATTAAAAGCACCATAAACAATAGAATTCACCCAAGAAACCCAACTTGGAAAAACCAGCATTTGATGGCTTTTATTCATGCTTGGGGATATACACTCTCCATCAGAGATTTTATGTATTCTTACTCATTGGCAAAATTTTGTAGGAAATGGCCTTGAGTCTTTGACTGGGAGACAATCCTTGTTCACCATGGGCAGGCCCCTTTTCATTTTCCCAAGCTTCAATTTTTTAATCTCTCGAGTTGTTATTATATCAAACAAGCATCCTATATTATAGAGTTGACTTAAAATGGAAACCATCAAATGATTTGTTTCATCTTCTTGTGTCCTTCAGCCTTTGGTATTCAAGGTAATCATTGACTTCACACTTTTGCAATAATTTTCCTTTTTTATAAGTTTGGAGTTATTCAGATCCATTTCAGATAAGAGATGGAAAACAAAGGCATTATGTTTATGGATAAATGATATTTCATCTCCAAATCAATGTACAAAAGAAATTTTACAACCACTCTAGAAAGCATTTCAGAGAACCCATTTCAACCATAGAAGACGACCTTCAAAAACATGGAAAATTTTAGGGGCTAATATTGGGTAGATAATTTCTGGATTTTCAAATTAGCCAATTTCCATTTTTACAAAAGTGATTATTAAATTTTACAATATAAAATTATTTTACCTTAAAAATCGCCAAGATTATATAGAAAATATATATAATATCATTATAAATTTGAATAATTTTACAAATACATCAATAAATATTTTATATTTTCACAGTAGGGATAAGTAAGTTACATTAATTTTTAAAATTAAAATAATTTTCATATAAAATTTTCACTACTTCAAAGGCATACATATTAGAAATCCATTCATGGGAAGGGTTATGTAGACATAGAGAACATTCGATGGCATACAATCAAGGTTGAACAACCTTCCCAACCAGAAAACACATTAATAATGAGGTATCAACTTTCAGCTACAAAATATGCAGTAATAATTTATCCAAAACAAGAAAGATCAAATCAGAAGTCCAACCAATAATTAAATGGGGCTAGTACTTAAATGCATATAATATGAAAAGCTAACTATAAATCTTGAAATAATTAGGTCTATCCTAGACCCACTGCCAGTAATCAGTAATGTTGCCTCCTACCTTGTGTTAATACCAATGTTGCATTTACAGACATTGAAAATATGGCACGAACAGGCTCACTGAGAAACATTGCTTGGTCAACTGCCACAACACCCGATACAAATCTTAGTGAATATATATGCCATATTTTTCAACAGAATATATTTAGCCACTGTAGCACCATTTGAGAAATTTAAATGGCCTCCAAAGAAATAAAACATCAAATTAGCATTGGTAAGGAAATGCATTTCAATCTTCTTCTCTCTATTGAAAATCATATTGTCTTATCCATCATTGCTGGAAATGAAATAAAATGTTTTCTTACCGTTGTCCCAAACATTTAACTCAATGGCATCAGTCAAATATATAACTGAATGTGTTCTCTATGAAAATTTAACTCGTTTCATAGATGCATTGGAAAATACAGAACTGGCATGTTAACTAAGATACTAAGACTGTGGCTATAAGCATTTTTCTCAAAAAAAGAACCAATATCACCTTAGTCATTGAGTTTGTATAGACAAACCTGAGATTTGTAGGGACTTCTTGTCAGCAATGTCCTTGTTAGCCTCACAATGAGACGCATCCACTTCAAGAAATGATAGTAAGTGAATGGAATGGCGATCATCTGATACCCAGAGCTTTTGCGATGCTGAAACAATTTCATTAGAATATAAGTGATGGTACTAGTATGTTATCACTAGATTTGATGGAAAGGGTAACATTTTTAGCTCTTACCAAATGATGACACCTCCAGAAAAATTGAAAGAATATTAACTTTCATGGGGCACTTTAAATATCTCAAACAACTATCTACAACAAAATCATGATCTTGTTCTTTCTGACCCTCCCCAGTAGATACCAGATTGTGCAAGCCAATAATATGTATGTCTCCCATGGAATCCAATACCACAAACCTTATTTGGCTCAAAGTATGTATGGATGCTACCCTTAACGACTTCCTTAATTTTTGGGATGACATGTCACCTTCCCTGTTTGCATCCTTGAAAGGCACAAAAAAAGAACTTCCCTTTCTCGAGGTATCCCTCACTTTTAAGGAGGATCTACTCTTAGTGGGAAAAGAAGAGACATGAGAATAAATAGTCATTTCTATGGGATGGTTGCTTCCCATAACTGATGGAAAATTACTAAATGAGGAAGCTAAAGAAAAACCTGACACTGAAAGAGAGCAAGTGGCCCAGATAATGATGATTATTCCGAGGAGGATGAGAGTGACATATATGACAGTTGTGAAGGTTGTTGTTAAAAATACAACTCATCTAAGGCAAACCTACCTTGACATATTTGGCCATTACTCCTTTTATATTCAATAAAATTTGCTTCACACTCATGCAAAGAACTATTTATGAGGTTTCCTACTAAAAAACATCATATAATAGAACTATTTACTCACAATACAACTACCCAACATTGAACTACCAGTTGATATGAAAGCATTCAGCAAAGTGATATTGCCTTCGGGATTTAAGGGATGCAAATACAAAGAGAGATATTTAAATTCCTATGAGGCTGCATCGTCGTAAATCTTAAGGTAAGCCGAAAAATTGTACAAAACATACAGGAAATATTTATTGTAACTCTTCTTTTGGTTGAATATTTATAACAATATAGTGATTAGGTATCAAGTAAATCATATACTAATCTGACCAAAAAAAATTACAGTGTAGTGATTAGGGATCAAGTAATTCATGCACTAATTAAATAAAAATATTTTACATGTTTTGCCATAAAATGACCATAGCTAAGAATATTGTGTGGAAATATAGGATTGCAAAGTTCTTTGAGCATGGGTTGATGTTGATCGAATATCCTATCTCTTTCCCTGCCTTGTTGGAAAAGCATCTTTCCTAAAATGGTTGATCCAACAGGCAGGAAGGAATGTCGGGCATTCTAAGGAAAATATGGTGCATAGAAGACATTCACAAGGTTTCTGCTAACGCATTCCAATTGTGAAAACTAATAAATTTTAGATCAAATTTGGCTATGCAGATCTTAGCCAGAATGGTTATCTTTAGGAGAGACAAATTCCCTTGAGACCAGAGCCAAACCATGCATGATTGTCTTCCTCGCTTACACACAGAAGGGGGACCATTTGATTTCCCTATGGCTCCACGATTTCTAAGCATACACTACCCAAAGGTTTATTTTCATCAAGCTTCCATTTAGATATTAAAAAGAACAAAGAAACATGACAGAAGAAGTTAATAAATTAATATAGCTATATCCATCCAACAATCATGATAAACTAAATTTTAATTGAATTTGAACAATTTTTAACCTTGGAAAATACAAGACAAAATTGCAGATCCATTTGATCACCATAAACATAACAATTCCAGAGAAAACAACTTCAATTCATCTCCAGAGTGGAAATGAACTAAGACAATATTAAATATTTGATAGCAAAATAAGGAAATATGCAAGTCAATTTGATATCCACAAAAGGAGCAATCTTAGCCTTACCGACTTCAATTCCCCTTTCTGCGGTTCCATTACTGTGCACATTAGGAAAGGCCTATGTTCCTTGGACCAAACCTATACACGCAATTTTAGAATTGGTACAGTTGCATCTAATACCATCCACCCAATTGGCTACAGCATCTACAGATCCTTTACCACCAGATGCCAAGATCCCCCGTTATATTGACTCCTGATGTAAAACACCAAGTGTTTCTCCATTGCAACGGGCCCCTGCAGAATTTGGCCATATTTTTCCATTGTTTTTTAAAACAATGCTTCCATTGACACTCCTTATTACTCCATTTCTAGGAATCCCCTTGAAATCTAGCCCTCTTTCACCATAATCCAGTCCCTTGACCAAAATGTTCTTTGGATGATCTGAAGACGTTGAACCATTGATCTCTTTTTTGCAGGATTTGCTAAAGTCTATGAATTTTACAATATCAGCAACAGCCATTTCACCACCATTGCATCAGCCACTCGACAAAATTGTATCATCCCAGACACTATCCACTTTTTCAAAACAACTTCCACTTGCAATTCAGTAGCTTTTATCTTGCCCTTGATGCTCTTTGTCACAATTTCCACAGAAATCAACTACAAATTTCTCTTATCCAAATCCCCAACTCTGCCCCCATTCATCGACACTTCATCTACGCTCCTTTTGCACATGGAAATCCTATCATGTATAGTTTTCTTCTACTTTCCCTTTACCAGAGGCTACAAGTGCCAAACCATAACCCCATTGTCCTACCCCAACAACATATGTTGGAGCGAAAGATGAATTGAGTAAACGAGGCCATTACAATCAACGACACAACATTTAATCAAACTAATACATACTAGATTCCTAGGTTCAAAACCCTCGCCCTTCAATTTCGAAGTCCCTTGCTCGTCCTTGAGCTTGGCAGCCATGACCCATATTTTCCCTTAAGAATCCGAGTACAGAGACAACACATTCACTGACACCGTAATCTTCACTGAAAATCCGGGTACTAATTCCACAATCCCAAGTTTTCTCAAACCCTCAGAGCCTTTTGAATCCCTCACCTCGATACCCACATGGCTAAAACCTGAACTCGAACCCGGATTTGAAGTTGAGCTCTGTCGCACCAGCCAAGCCCCTCAGAACCGTGCGAAATCTAGCATGATAGGGCATTGCGGATATAAAAATGACAGCTCCCGCAACTTTTTTTGGCCTATTGGCCAACTAGGGCTTTATCTGGTGCAGAAAAAATGTGTCTGATGTGGAGTAGGGATTTGGATTATTGTAGAAGACATAGACTTCAAAGAATACAAAAGGCATGATGAATCTAAAAGCATCAAGGCCAGGGATTCTAAGTTGGGATCTAGCCACACCTTGACCACCTGTGATGGGTGGGAAAGGCTAACCATTGTCACATTGATCAATAGTCATAGGAACAACCTTTGCGAATTGAACCAAGAGATAATCATGGGAATCATATAGTCAAACACTAAGAATCATCATCTCATCCAATCAGTGACCTAACCCAATAAGTTTGGTTGCCACCTCTACCTCTTAACTATGGGGTATGGGTCCACAGTGCTCATTCCTACTCAAATTTATGAAGGCCACAGATGTGAGGCTTAGCATGCCTTCAATTTCTAAAGGAATGCTCCAACCAAATGGTTTCTAGAGATATTGAGAATCCTCATCTTGTTTATCTATGGGGCTATGGGGCTATGGGTCACTGCACTCACCCTTACTCAAATATATGAAGGCCAGGAGCTTACAGTAACTTATCTCTCTATGTATCACTCTAGAGAATTTGTTACTGCTGAAATCCACCTTGGACAGTGGCTTCAAACAACCAAACTGTTGATGAAGATTTTTGGTGAACTCATTGCCACTAAGAAGAAGGATTTCCAAGTTGGAGAAGTTTCCTATGGATTCTGGTGGTCGACCAGGCCCTATGGAGTCCTCAATTCTACTCGACTTATTAACAACAAGTCTCATTGAACCCCTAAACATAAAAATATTTGCATTAGCCATATCAATATTTGCATTAAACAAGATAAATATGGTTTCTTTCTTCATGCAATCAACTATAGGACCATTCAACAAGAAAGCCTAAATAACTCAGTATATAAAATGTTGAAGTGAGGTTCCAACAATTTTTCGCACTAATCTGTGTGCATTTGTAATTTTTTTAGCCCACAGGTTTTAAAGACTATGGACTAATTTGGATTACAAAATAAAATTAAAAAAAAAAAACAGGGAGGAAATTTTAAGTAATCCCTTCATTTACACATGTATATAGGATTTCCTCAATCATAATATACCCCAAAGCAACCACTGAGAATTTAGAAGGTAAATGATCGAGTACCTTCACAAAGTCTACAACAATACAAATTTACAAAAATTAAGTGGTGAAGACTAGTGTAGTCAGAGGGTTCTTCAAATGACATTTATTATTTTTCAACAACTATTGGGATACATTATAATAATTTATAAAAGTGTGAAAATTCCTCAATTGCTTATAGTTTTGTTAGAGTACATAGATATATAGCATTTTGGTATATGTTTATTTCCATCACTTCATAGACATAGCCTATATATTCCTAGTGCACCCCCTTGATATATTACACTTCACGATACTTAAAGTCCCATTACCCACCTTTGGTCATCCATGGTCATTGTACAAGCTCTATTATCTGAAATAGTGCATTTTTAGGGCTGTCAAAAAGAGTATCTAGCCATGATTTAGGTTAAAATATCTTGAGATATACTTGTTGTAATTTATTTATAGACATAATAGTAGATGCCTTATAGACATAACCAACAGGTTCTTACACATATTCATATTAATTATTTATATGAGAAAAATAGAAGTTCAATGCAATGTTTCTGATATCCAAGACTTCTTGACAACCATCGATTTAAACTTTATCTTCAACTTGTGAATCTTCTACTATTTCTGATGATTATTTGTTTTCATCCTTAGATGAATTCCAGATGGTGGAACTGAAATTAAACTCTTCTTTTGTCAGATAGAACAACCTTTCCATCTCAATGTTGACATCTTTTTGAGGGAGTTGTTGTTACCATTAGTGTTCTTGTAGAAGTATCTAGCTTTTTGGTAAATTGACATACGTTCCCAACCTTCATACTTTTTCATTGAGAAAAGAGGGAAACCTCCCACTGTAGGTACAATTGCCTTTCTTGATGTTTAAAATTGGCTTCAATGTAGCACCTTCAATGTACTTCACTTCCCTATACAGTTTTGAAACCACTCAAATGATACTACTTCCAAAGCAATGTTATAAACTCCAAATTTCTCTTCCCTTAATTCAAGAATTTGCAGAAAGTGTCATTCAAATTCAAATTCAAGATCATGTATTCATAGATTGTAATATTATTTGGGAACATGTAACTGATCCCATGGTTTCATTTAGAAACATCCACTTGTTATATGAGAATGCATTCTAATGGAAGAAAAGGAATAGATCATTCTGCTCCAAGCATGTTCCACTTCTATCTAAATTGATTAGGATAAGTTCTATCAATGTAAAGTTTTATTTATACCATATATTCCCACAAATGAATTACCTTGTACCTAGATGTTATGGTTGTTTATTAGATGGATAAATATGATGCTTTGCATTTTGTATTCGAAATGGGTAGTTTTGCATTTATTTTTTCAATTTTACAATTTTTTAATGATAAGCAATAATGAGGACTTCAATCTATTTCTGATTCATCCTCCCTAATATTCCTCTAAACTTAAAAAATCAATAAGGGTTTTTGCAACTAATTCTTGATAAAAGAAAACAATCATTTTACCTTGAACTCTTACATGTGCAACCCAACTTGGAAAATTCTACTATAGTGAAATTTGAAACAAACAACACCATTAGTTATGCATTGGTAAAATGATTCATTAGCTAGTTACTCTAACGTTTGGACAACTAAAGAATTGTCCAGTAAATACAAAATATATTGTACTGATGAAATATTTAAGAAAACTTATAACCAAGCCTTTCAATTCGAAATATGACAAAATGAACCATTTAATATCTTAGAATGTGTTCCATACCTATGCCCAAACTAAAATTTAGGTGTCTGAGATATGTAACTAACTAAGCTACAATCATCTCTTAAAATTTTTCACTTTCTAATGCAATAGAATGTACACCCAAAATATTTTCATCCAACTGCAATGTCATCGAGTTATGGGTAAATATCAAGATACATGTTAGTATTTTGTACTTTGTAGACAACACTTTTGAAGCATGGAATTCAATAGTTAATAATACAATGAGATCAAAGTGTCAATTCACATATTAAAAGGATAAATTGACTTCTTGGCACTCATAAGTGAAGTGAAATTCTTGACAATTGTCAAAATATTACATGAAATTCAGATTGTGTTAGTAGTGAGCACTACTTACAGTCAAAATTTCACACAAGAAACCTTGCTTCCAATTATTCAAACCCCTTAATACATGTAGCATCTACAGACAGGAAACAAATACCAAAAAAGAGACACAAAGAAAAACAAAAAGGAAACAAAAAAGAAAAAGAAAAAGACCATGGGAAGAAAAAACAACAACAAAGAAAAGGGGAATAGAAAGAACATATAAGTGAAGAAATGGAAAGACAAAGGAGAAAAAGACGGGTATGGATAAAGCATATGTTGTAACGATAAAAAGGAAAGGGGAAAATAGAAGTAATCTTCAAAGAGGAACAAAGAAACAAATGAGAAGAAGATATAAGCTAAACCAATTTTGCTAAGAAAACACAAGTAGTGGGGAAATCAAAAACACATCCATTGATTAATGGAAGCTATCATCAATGCACAAAAACAAGTTCAAACTTTTGATCTCACACCATTCAAAAAATGCACCACGTGTAGCTTTGTCATCTTAAAGCAAGCATGCTACAAAAACCAGAAAATCTAGGTTTCAACCATCTTGACCTGCTCCAGTTTATAGGGGCTCCAATCCTTGATGATTCAAAGCTTGAAAGGTGTAGTTATAGGCACATTTTGCAAAGAGTGTTCCTAAGGTGAAAAAATGAGAAGAAGGTACACGCTAAACCATTTCTAATAATAAAACACAAGCAGTGGGAAAATCAAAAACATGTCCATTGATCAATGGTAGCAACCATCAATGCACAAAAACAAGTTCAAACGTTTGGACTCACACCATTCAAAAAATGCACCACATGTAGTTGTGTCACCTTAAAGCGGTGGGCATGCTAAAAAAACAAGAAAACCCAGGTTTCAAACATCTTGACCTGCTCTAGTTTACTGGAGCTCCAATCCTTGATGATTCAAAACCTAAAAGGAGTAATGATTGGCACATTCTGCAAAGAGTGTCCCTAAAATGAACTCAAAGAGTCTGACTTACGTCACATTTCTCTTCAAATTATATTTATATATTGAATCTTATACAAAGTAAGTAATATTTTTTCCCAAAAAAAATAGAGCAAATCCATCTTATCAAGAGATCATTCAAGACTATGAGGTTTATTTCTACAATTTTTGTGCGAAGTGGAGGCAAAAAAAAACCTATATATTTGTTAGAATGACTTCCCATGGATCTATTATCATAAGTGAGAACTCTTAAAGATACAAAGCATTTTTATTTTCATAGTTTTATGTGTCAAGTTCTGGAAATCAAAGTTTCTAACTTACCATAACCCCTTTCCCGCCAGAAGGCCATTTGAATACAAGATCCACCAATTTCCTTATGTCAACTGCCTTTGCAATAGCACCCTGAGTGAAATAAAACAAACATAAGCTTCATGTGTTATTTGGAAAGGAGGAGGAAAAATTCTTATTATTTGGATGATAGAAAAATGAAGCATTATTTAGTCAAACATCCCAATTTTTCCAATCAATAATTCCCCCATTTATAGAACCGAAATTTTAAATGGAAATGTGAAGGAAATTATACCTCGGTGCAAGCATTGACATTGCATAGAAAGAAACTTCATTGTTACGAATCAATACATCTTTTTAAGCAGAATGAAGAATTACAGTGTCTCTGGTTTCTCTCTCTATTTATGATTCTACCAAAGGCACATACACTAGATTTGTGTGCCATATACTCACAGTTTGGATTTGGAGATTTTTTTGGAATTGGTCTTGCACTCAATCGTTCATTTATATTTTCCAGTTGATAATACCATGTCCACATAATCGCCATATTATTTTCTTTCCTAATCTAGATCGGTGCCAAGTTGGTGGCTAATCATATTTATGATTCATTGAGTTATCTGCATAAAACAATGGAACTTGCAAAATTTTAACATGGTGCACTCCTTTGCTTCTCTTCTCAAAGATACTTCTAGGAGAACATTTTTCTCTATTGCATGAAGTGAGCTAAATTGTATCAATGACAAAAAATGTTATAGTTACAAGGCTAAAGGGTTGTCACTGTGTCTCGTTCCCATCAACATTGGTAGCATATCATAGAGGGTTTAGAATCCTGAATTTGTTTGTGTGATGATGACATCACTGAACACACACATGCATGCCAATATGGGACTTTGGAGTTGCTCTAGCGCTAAAGCTCACTGGAGTGCTACCTCCATCTTCACAGTCCAATTTCCAAGAAGCAAATATTTTCTGGTAATGGAGGTCCTCTTTATGGGCTTGTAGTGAGTCAAAGCATCCTGATTCTATGTGTTCCTGAATGACACCATCACTGAAGGAAACTTTTTATCCTACACTAGTAAGATTTTTAAATAGATATATCTTGAGATCAATTGCCTCTAGTTCACCCCCTGCAGAAACTTTATAAAAGGGAGACAGGTTGTTGATCCTCAAAGACCACAAACTCATTTCAACAAGATACACTCATTGCATAGCAAAAGGCATATTTAGGGAATCAACAGATCAGATTGTCCTAGGTGCTCATTGAAACTATTTCATATCGATTGCACACGTGATTGATGTTAACCAAAAGTTTGTATTGGAGGTGGATATAACTTGTGGATTCCAAAGGCAGAAGGCTCTAAGGGTGCAACTATTGTAACTAAAGTGTCCTGAAGAGAAACGTTTCTAAGACACCATTAAAATCGTAGCTCCAGTGACCAAATTTCTTGTAGAATACCACTAGTCTTTATCTGGTTGAGGAATCCACTGCTCTTGTGCAACCCCAAAACAGACTCACTAATGTTCAAAAGATTAGCTCATTTAAGACAGAATAGTTCTTAACACAATGTTTTCCATATCTCTTACTTCCCGAATGAGCTTCCACTCAAACTACCAATTTAGCAACAAAGGAATCTTGATTATGTTGTCATGTGTATAGTCATACAATATTTGTTGGTATTCATGTATCTCCAAGGTATTTTTTAAAGAAAATTTAGTTCTTTGTATTTTTGCTACATTGGAAAATGCTTGCACCTTTTTTTGTTCATCTTGCTTTTGTATTTCTATGGCCCTTGTGACCCTTATACTATATGTGATGGGTTATTTTCTTGGTGCTTGTGTTGGTTGAGATTGAGGTGGAGGTATCTCAACTATTTCCTCTTCCTCCCTTGGGGCTTCTTTCTCCATTATTTTTTTTTTCTCACAAATATTTTCAAAAAACTAATTATCTTTGAGAAACTAATCCCAAGTCTACTCATACTTCTCTAGTTCCCATTCTATGATTAACTTGATGATGCCATGTTGATATAACCTTCTCTATTCATTTCTGGGGTGCTTTTGAATCAGATTTGTGATTTTGGTGAATCAGATTGTATGGCACATTTAACATTTTTTCTCCCTTCAAATGTTGCAAGATTTTGATGTGGTATAAGTAAATCAGGTTTAATCTTCCCTCAAAATTCACATATGAACCAAGAAGGTTAACTCATCTCAAGGATATTTTCACTAGGTGTTAGCCATGCCTCTAATTATCTTGCCATTTTAAACTCTTGTTTGAAATTTATACAAAATTTCATCCAATGCATCCAAAGGGTAAAAACTGAGACTTACACCACTAGAGCTTTTTGGGAAACATACCTGCTGAGATCTTCTATTCTCAGTGCCTTCTTATAGGTACTTGAATTCTCCATTCATTTTGATGGAAAATTTCAGTAACACAACTTTGATGCCATGTTAAAATTTCATCTCATGACAGTGGATCTGCACTCATAGAACTTCAAATATACAACTGAATCTAAAACCTTTTGAAAGAACTATCAAAACTTCAAATCTGCAAACATCAAAATGATGTATTGAAGATTCAAGGGTGTAGACATTTCATGGCAAACCGTTAGATCTTTCCAGCAACAAACATGAATAATTATGAGGAAAGATAGATTTGGAAAATCAAATCATCATGCTATAGTGGCAATCAACATAAAATATATACCATATCTATGAAGAAACCAGATTAGCGCACTACCATCCCAAGAATGAATAGGGATAAATTAGATGTGAAAAAATCAAATCAACACACAAAATATCTACCAGCAAACATATCTTTCTATTAAAGGATAAAAGAAGATTAATAAACCAAAATCATCTTCTCCCAAGCATACAAAGAAAAATCAACTAACTTCTAACAAACCCATGAAAGGAAGAACTATCATTAGCAACCACATCTCTCACATACCAAATATTACTGTACAATGTAATGTGCTTCTCCTTCTTTTTTATAGAGTAAGAGGGGATGTTATAATGGAAGCCTGTAGAATTGAGCACTCCACATGACTAGGTTAGACACTAACCTAAGAGAGTGCACCCTCCAAGGGAATCTTCCCCAACTAAAGCACCTCACATTGATAAGGATAGGTGCTTACCTGCTAGCTCGTGCTAAGCATGTTTCTCCAGTAACTAACTCATGTAGTGCCCCTTGAATGTGCCAATGTCATCATGTAATAACATTCCCACATGTGCCAACTCACTAAATCCACATAGTTTTATGCAACACCACATGTTTTTATGTAAAAGCTTAAGTAGTGCACCCTCCTAGTCCTAATTAACTCCAAATGGAAGAAATAGATAAAAAGGGTATATGATGCACCCTCCTAGTCCTAATTAACTCCCAATGGAAGAAATGTATGAAAAGAGTCTATGATACAAATTGCCTCCATGAGACTTTCTCCCATTGATGCTTCCCTCTCATAGCGAGAGCCAAACATTGCTTGAGAAACAAGGAAACTAACAACCCTAGACATATTGTCACTTTATGAGAGAAGCCAATGGCAATGGACACAAGGTATATAATGAGTTTGAAAAATAATGGATTTATGTTTATGGTTTCAGTTTTTGTTTGTTTTTTTCTTTTATTGTGGATTTAAGGAAATATTTTAGGATAGCTTCATTTTTTAAAATATTTTTTGAGAAATAGGGGTAGTATTGAAGGCATTTATTTGAGAAACATGGAGGTTTTTCCCAAAATGGGATGACTTTCTCCCACAATACATTACTTGTAAAAAAGAAGGAAATTGTTCCAAATACGATGCTTTTGATGGGGTTCTTATTTATGATGTGTTTCACATAGTAGCCACTTTTTGACATCATGTTATCTATAATGTAGCTTTTGAGCACAAATTTTGACCTAGAAAAACTAGATACTTCTTTGGTTAGGGAAAGCCATCAACTGAGATAAATCTGAAGCAAAATGAACCTAGAAACCATTCATAATCTAGATTAAAGGGAAATACCTTTCCTAAATAAGTTCCTTTCAGCCCATGGGAGTGTGGTTCAACAGCAAGTTGGATGGCAATCAAACTTGTATTAATGTTGAGACCTTGTTCAAGCATCCCCCCTCCCCTCAAGTGGTGTGGATGATGCCAAGGGCTCATAGCGGGTTTGCTTAGCTAGAGGACCTTTGCTAGCATCCTTTCCAAAACAAGTTCCTTGTATCTTTCAGTTGGCCTATTCGATGGTTATTCCTTGTCTATCACTTGCCTTCTTAACATGGAGTGCATTATCTATGGAGTCTATCTACTGACCTGATATTTAATTATCAATTTTTATGATTATTGGGGGTTTAAGGATTGTTATGAATCTATGATTGTGTTTCACATTGACTCAGATCTTTGCTAAATTTGCTACTTGCTGATATAAATTATTTTATTATTTTGGATGTGTTTTCTCTTATTTCATTCTCTTCTGACCATCTTAAATTTGACATTGAATTATGAGCTTATTTACATGATTGCAAATTTTAAAGTCGATATTGAAAGTGTAGGTACAGGATTAGGAAAAAGGAATTTCAGTGTTTAATGAAATGCATGACATTACAATAATTCTTCACTTATTAATATTCCAGGAGTGCATAATTTTAATTTCAGCATTTAATGTTGTAACTTCAGTTACATTGAGTTCGAGAGTAAATAGTTAAAGCGTAATTATGGAATCACAATTTCTAGTGTTTGAACTGATCCCGGGAGTATTTGAACTATGAAATGCATCGTATTGTGTTGGTTGTAATGCATTAACATGCCTCTGTATTTCCCTATCATTGATCTAATAATGATCTATAATGACGTTCAACCAACTTTTCATCAAAGTCCCATTTAGTTTCTTGGATGAACATAGGACAAACAATCACATATAAAAGAGTGTGGAGCACAGGACCATCCTGATTCTGCACAATGTCTGCATTGTTGTAACTTTGGTTTATATTATGATGGTATTTTTGTTGTGAAAACAGCTCCAAAAAGAGAAGAAAAGAGATATCAACGCCTTAGAAATAATCCACTTCAAGGGGGCAACCTCCAATACATTATATGAATGAAAAATTCTTGGATTATACAAATGAAAAAACCTCCTTTATATATACAGGAGTCCATGGGGCCACAATATAATCCTAGTGGGGCCACAATTTAATCATAGCCGACCTAAAAATAATAAATTAAGTGCACAATAATAACAATATGGGGGTTACAGGGTACAACAATAACAATAAGGGGGTTACACTAACAACAATAAGGGACTATACTAGTAATATAAGGACCCAACATGCTACTCTCCTTCAAAAAGGTGTTGTCCTCAATGCTTGAGTAGCTTCGGGTGCTTTTGTATAAAATTTTCATCCTCCCATGTAGAATCTTCCATGGGAAGTTCTTCCATTTGATGAGATACTCTGAAATTGATCGATTTCGTAGTTGTCGAGTTCTTGTTTCTATGACTGCTTCAGGTTCCAATATGGTTTCTCCTTCCTCGTCAAGTTCTGGCAATATTGCTTGAACTGGAAGTTTGTCCCCTATAACCTTTTTTAAGCATGAAACATGGAAAACTGGATGCACTCACGAAGAAGCAGGAAGCTCCAATTTGTATGCCATAGTACCAATATTTTGCAAAACCTTGTAAGGACCATAGTATTTTGGTGATAATTTATTATCCTTCTTAGCTTGCTTGAGGGACATTTTTTTGTATGGTTGTAGCCGTAAAAATACCCAATCTCCTACATCAAAACTTCTCTTGCTGTGATGTTGATCTGCCTGTTGTTTCATTCGATTTTGTGCCAAATTTAGGTTATCCTTTAAGAGTTGGAGAAATTCTTGTTGATGCTCAATGTGATCTTCCACTGCTTGAACCTTAGAATTTTCTCTTAAAGATGATGTGATGGATGGTGGATGATATCCATAAAGTGCCATAAATGGGGTCATTTTTGCTGCAGTATGGAAGGAAGTGTTATACCACCATTCAGCTAGAGGTAACCACTTGACCCATTGTGTTTTTTTATCAGATACAAAACAATGAAGATATCCTTCCAAACATTTATTTACTATCTCAGTTTTACCATCAGATTGAGGATGATAAGATGAGCTATGAACTAATTGAGAACCCAAACAAGAAAATAACTCTGTCCAAAAATTTCCAGTAAAATGGGATCTCTGTCGCTCACAATAACCCTTGGGCTTCCATGTAGCTTTTGAATTCTATCCATAAATGTAGTAGCAACTGTACTTGCTTTAAATGGATGAGATAATGCACAAAAGTGTGCATACTTGGTAAGTCTATCAATTACCACCATGATGACATTGTTTCCTTTGGACTTAGGTAAACTTGTGATAAAATCCATTGAAATCTCCTCCCAACGTTGACTTGGAATGGATAAAGGTTGTAGAAGTCCCGGGGTCTTAATTGTCTCAACTTTATTCTGTTGGCAAACCAAACATTCCACCACAAACTTTTGAATATCAGATTTAAGGCCATCCCAAAAAAATTCTTTCTTCACCATGTGGTAAGTTTTTAAAAATCCTGAGTGTCCTCCTAAAGGAGAAGTGTGCAATTCCAAAAGAATCTTTTGTTTTAGTTGGGAATTCTTGCAAATATATAAGCGATCTTTGTACCATAAGGAATCATTTTCCAACTAAATGTATCAGATGTACTAGGATCTTGATGCAACTTTTGAATGAGTGTCCACACTTCTTCGTCCTTCTTCCATTCATCCCTTGCTTCGGTTATCCAATCTGGTTGGATAATAGAAATGGCACAAAGCAATGCTTTCACCTCTTCATCCTTTCTTGAGAGTGCATCTGCAACAACATTTAGCTTCCCTTTTTTGTAGATGATTTCAAAGTCATAACCCAACATCTTTGTGACCCATTTTTGCTGCTCTTCTGAAGATAGTCTTTGTTCCAAAAAGTGTTTAAGACTATCATGATTAGTTTTTACCTTGAAGTGTCCTCCCATTAGGTAAGGTCTCCATTTCTTTAGTGCATGTAGTATTGCCAACATTTCCTTCTCATAAATAGCCTTTTGTAAATAATTTCCTTTGATTGAACAACTTTCAAAAGCAATGGGTCTTCCTTCTTGCATTAAAACAACACCAATTCCATTTCCTGAGGCATCACATTCCACAATAAATGTTTTTGTGAATTACGGCATAGTAAGAATGGTGTAGGCACATTACCTCTTTAAGATGTTCAAAGGCCTTATTTTTCTTCGAGGAGTCCATGAAAATGCATCTTTCTTCAATATTGTTGTTAGAGGTGATGCTATTCTCCCACAATTCTTAACAAACTTGCGATAATACCCTGTTAACTCGAGAAATCTGCGCAACTGCTTTATGGTTGTGGGGACTTTCCATTCCTTAATGGCTTTAATTTTTTTGGGTCTACCTTACACCCTCGTGAGATACAATATGACCCAGATATTCCACCTCGTATACTCCAAAGAAACATTTGGATGTTTCTGCATATAATTGTTTCTCCTCCAATAGTTTGAGCACCCTGTCAACATGTTGAACATGATCCTTCCAAGAGCTGTTGTAGATTAGTATATCATCAAAAAATACTAGCACAAATTTTCTAAGGAAGGGTTTGAAAATGGAATTCATCAACCCTTGAAATGTAAAAGGTGCATTGGTAAGGCCAAAAGGCATGACCAAAAATTCATAATGACCCTCATGAGTTCGAAATTTTGATTTCGGAATATCTTGAGTCTTCATTCTAATTTGATGATATCCTGAACAAAGATCCAACTTGGTAAAATAAATTGCTCCATGTAATTCATCTAATAATTCATCAATCACAAGAATGGGAAATTTATCTTTAATGATGAGCTTATTGAGCTCCCTATAATCTAGACACATGCACCATGATCCATCCTTCTTGTGCACCAATACTACTGGAGCAGAGAAAGAACTTTGACTAGGTTGAATTATACCAACCTCTAACATTTCTGCAATCATACGTTCAATTTCTCTCTTTTGGACATAAGGATATCTGTAGGGCCTAATGTTTGGAGGAACACTTCCTGGAATCAAATGAATAGCATGATCATGACCATGAATAGGTGGGAGTCCTTTGTGAGTATCAAACACCCTGGAATGATTGTCCAAGACTTTTTGGAGATCTGGAGAAATAGATGGTTTTGATGTTGGAACTTCTAGTGAACATAATTGTACAATTACACCCTGTTGTTCTTTCTTCAGAAACTTTGTCATGACGTTAGAGTTTATTATCCTTCCTAGCTTCTCTGCGATACCTCGTAATTTGATTTCCTTTCCTCGCGAAAAAAATTTCAAGAAAAGTTCTTGAAAATTAAAAGCTACCATCCCCAAATATTCTTATTATTGTACTCCTAGTACAGCATATTTCCCTCCATTGGGATGGAAAGCATTGGACTATTCAATACATATTCCCCCATGGCTAGCTTGATATTATGGCATTTTCAGGAAAATTTATAGTTCCTCCCATTTTGCAACCATCACTTGACATTAAATTGTTGGGTATAGGAAACAATTCAATTCCTTGGCTACCTTACATAAGATAAAATTATGGGTACTACTGAATCAATCAACACTATTACCTTTTTCTTCGTGATATGTCCTTCTATCTTGAGAGTTTGACGAGTGATAATTCCTGTCAATGCATTACACGATATGGTCGGACTCATTTCTTCTTCTTCTAGGGTTTCTTCCTAGTGTATATCCTCTAATTTTGAAGTTTCTTCTTCATTTTCTTACTCCTCTTCACAATCTGTGTAAAATAATTTCTTCTCAGTGCACTTATGACCTTTAGTTTATTTGCTATCACAACTGTAGCAAAGCCCTTTTGCTCTTTTTCTTCCAATTGTTTTGGTGTCAACCTTGTAGGTTGTGGAAGTCTAGGAGTAGAAACACTTCATGTTGGACGTTATCCTTTAAAGTACCTATGAAGAGATCAATCATGTGTTCCTCTGGAATATTAGTTAACCTTATATTCAATTTTTGGAAGTCCTCAATGTGCTCCCCCATTAAACCCTTTTGTTTGAGATTTATCAATTGGCTAAAGAAGGTGTTGCTCTTTGTATCCTCATAATGTGCTATCATTTTCTCCATAAAAATTGACCAAGTGACAATTTTTTTACGGGAGCAAAGCCATCGATACCATACAAATGTATTTTGTTCTAAATGTAAAGTTGCAATGCGTACCTTTTGTGTGCTTTGCACATTATTGAGATCAAAATATTGCTCCATCTGTAGTATCCATGTTACGGGTGATCCGGATTTATGCAGGAACGCAACAGAATAAACATATAAACATAAATACATAGATGCAGCGGAAATAACACTTTGTTTCATTAATATCAAAGAACTGAAATTTGCTTACAGACAGAATGGAAATAAAACTAGCTAGGGCGCTGGTAGCTATCTCTGAGAAGAGATGTGGCGGCTACAGGCCTCTGAACTGAGTTACAATGAGGCTCGAGGGCCTATTTATCATTTAGAAACAATGTGAAATCCTAAACAGCCAAAACCCTAACCCTAGGAGATGAAGCGCCAAAACTATGGGCCCCGTTTGGGTAAATTGGTGTTTCAACTTCCCAGGGGCGTAACTTTGGCATACGATCTCCGTTTGACGCGTACCATACCTCGTTAGAAAGATCTATCAGAGGACTACAAATTTGGAACGGGCAACATCGGTCCATGGACCCATGTTGCCCTCCGTTTTCCCAAAAAACGTCGTTTAGGGCCTCAAAACGGCTCCGGAAGTTTAGGACCCGAAAAACTGCTAAAAATAGTAAACTGTGCCGAAACTGAAAAACTGAAATAGACAATGGTGGAGCCCCAAGTGGAATAGGTGAGTGACCACCAATATCCACCTGGATCATTCCTCCCCCCTTAGGAAGCAATGGTCCCCATTGCGTTAAGTTCCTCCATGAGATGAGGAAATTTCTGCTGAACTTGGTCACTGGTGAACCACTTTCCTTGGTGCAGGAGTTGGCCAGCTTTGACAACCCGATACAGTTGGATCTGCTGTTGACGAGTGTTCTTGATTTGCATGTCCATGATATAATCTGTGGTGGCCTGTTCCATGCAGTCTGGGTTTAACTCTGTTGGTGTGAGTTGTTCTGCAATGTCCGAGGTGTCCAGTAGAGGTGGGAAGTAAGGACGAAGGCGATCCACATTGAAGACTGGGTGCAGACCAAGGAATGGTGGAATACTGAGCTCGAATGCATTGTTCCCTACAGCCTTGTTGATGGTGTACGGCCCGTATCGGAGCGGGCGAAGCTTGCGGTGGGGTCCAGTGAGGCGCTCCTTCTGCAAATGTAGCCATACTTTGTCACCCACCTGGAAGTTGTGCGGCACCCGGTGTTGATCATGGCATTGCTTGTACTTGGCATTGGCTCTGTCCAATATATCATGAACCTGTTGGCGGATGTGTTGAATGCGCTCGATGAAGCTACTGGCTTTGTCAACTTCAGACTGGACATGAGCTGAATTGGCCTGAGCAACTGCAAATGGCATGGCTACGTTAATGGGACATAGTGGCTGGAATCCCAAGCCCACCTGAAAGGGGCTATGGTCGATTGAACTGTGGAGAGCCCGATTATAACTATGTTGTACATAAGGGAGGCTCTCGTCCCATGTGCGTGGATGCTTTGAATTGTACATGCGCAGAATGTGTACAATCATTCTGTTGACAACCTCTGTCTGGCCATCTGTTTGGGGATGGAAAGCTGTGGACTTGGTGAGCTTGGTATCCAACATCGACCAGAGGCTGGACCAAAATGTGCTGAGGAACCTACTATCCCAATCTGATATGATAGACTGTGGGATCCCAAAGTGCACCCACACTCGTTCAAAGAAGAGTTTAGCAGTGGCTTCTGCTGTGATATTCTTCTTGCAGGCCGCCATAATGGCCATCTTCGAGAATTTGTCGACGACCACGAAAACACAGTCATTTCCATGCTTAGTAGAAGGCAGGCCTGACATGTAATCCATGGAGATGGATTCCCAAGGTCGACTAGGGGTAGGTAGCGGAGTATATAGGCCTTGCTTCTTGATGGTCGGTTTGGCAATAGCACAGGCAGTGCAGGATTTGATGTGCTTCTCGACATCCTTTCGAAGGTTCGGCTAATAGAAATACTTCTGTAGTACAACTACTGTTTTCTCGACTCCGAAATGCCCAACGACTCGACTGTAGTGTGCTTCCCATATCACCTTGGCACGCTCGCTTGAAGGAACACAAAGGTGTCCCAGGTGACATAAAAGTGCATCTTGGAGGTGAAAATTTGGAACTTGCGTGCCCCCCAAGAGTGCCTTGTAAGTGTGGCCGAATTCTGGGTCACTCTCATAGAGAAGCGGCCAATCAGAAGTCTCGTGCCCACAAGAGTTGAGCACAGTGGTGAGCGCCACGATCGGTGGTCGGCTAAGGCAGTCTGCAACATGATTGGTGCTACCCTTCTTGTACTTGATGTTCAAATGAAACTGTTGCAGATATGTGGACCACTTCTGATGGCGATCATTCTGCAACTTCCCTTGTGTCTGTATGAACTGCAAGGGCCTGTGGTCTGTGTGGATGATTGTTTCCTTCCCCAAAATGTAATGCTTTCATTGTCGACAAGCTTGCACAATGGAGTACATTTCTTTGTCATATGTGGGGTACTTGCGAACTGTGTCAGACAATGTCTCACTGTGAAATGCCACTGGATGTTCCTGTTGAGTAAGAACTGCCCCAATAGCATAGTCAGAGGCATCTGTCTCGATCTCAAATGGCTATTGCAAGTCTGGTAAAGTGAGCACTGGGGCAGAACAGAGGCGATTTTTCAATTCTGTGAATGCCTTCTATTGAGGTTCCGACCAAAAAAAATTTTCTCTCGCTCCTCCCTTGGTGACTTGACTCAAGGGCCAAGTGATATGAGAGAATCCCAACACGAACCTCCGATAGAAATTAGCAAGACCCAGAAAGCTGCGAAGCTCTGTTATAGTGGTTGGGGCTGGCCAATCCCGAATGACTTGGATCTTGGCTGGTTCCACATGCACCCCCCTTTCATTAATAATGTATCCCAGATATTGAACCTGGGTCATGCCAAAAGTGCACTTCTCCAAATTGGCACACAACTTGTGTTGCCGTAGTGTTTGGAGGACTTGTCGGATATGGTGAAGGTGCTCTTCCCAAGTCTGGCTGAAGATCAGAATGTCATCCAAGTACACCACTACAAATGAGTTGGTGAATGGCCGAAAGATGTCATCCATCATCCTCATGAAGGTGGCGGGAGCATTCGTCAACCCGAAAGGCATGACCAGCCATTCGAAAAGGCCTTCCTTGGCTTTGAAGGCAGTCTTCCACACATCGGAGGGTCCAATTGGTACCTGGTGATACCCAGACTTCAGGTCGATCTTGCTGAAATATTTTGCACCTTTGAGTTGGTCCAGAAGGTCATCAATCCATGGGATCGGTACCTATTCTATTGGACAGTGATCTTGTTCAGCGCCCGATAGTCAATACAGTGTCTCCACGTCCCATCCTTCTTCTGTACCAACATGATCGGGCTCCCACGGGGCGATGAACTTGGTCTGATGTGACCTTTCTGCAACAGCTCCTGAATCTGCCTCTTGATTTCATCATTCTCCAGAACAGAGCGCCGATAGATCGGTCCATTAGGTAGCGGCGCACCGGGGGTCAGATCAATCGGGTGCTTGACCTGACACTGCAGAGGAACCCCTGTGGGTGAGGTGAATATGTCCCCGTACTCCTCCACAACCTTATCCATTTTTTGTTGTTGTGCAGAGGAGCCCTGTCTGGAGGTCGTGGCCACAGTCTTCTTCTTGCCCTGGGGGTGGATCATCAGGAAAACGAATTTCCTGGTTTGGGAAATGAGCTTACTACATTTTTTTGCAGTAACCAAAGAGATAGCGGCAGGAGGTGGTACCTCTGGTATCCTGTACAACTTATTTCCCAAAGTAGCAATAACAGCACGAGGTCGAGACTCATACACAGCATGACGCTTCCACAAGTATGGTTGTCCTAATAATACATCAGAAACATCAATAGGAGCAACGTCACATAATACCTCATCCGTGAAGGGCTTGATGCTATAGGGAAGGCGACATTGTTGGCTGACACGGAGATCTCGTCCTTGGTGAAGCCACCCGATGGTGTATGGATGTGGGTGAGTTGTGGTCAGCAAGCCCAACCGCTTCACGGCGTCTGCTGAAATGAGGTTCTTTTGGCTCCCATTGTCGACAATGAACTGTACAGGGGAGCCCTTTACCCACATCTGGGAGTGGAAGAGGCGTTCCTCCTCCTCTGGATCTTCTGGTTCCTCCTTCTGGATCTTTGTAGTGGCAACAGTGGCATTGGGCTCCGCATCAATAATCTGTTTCCCTTTTTCATTCCCCTTTTCAGGTTCTGATTCAAAGTCGGAGCATGCATCTGACTTAGAAGCCCTCATCTCGGCCACTAGCGACTGCTTGGCCCGACACTCACTTGTGTTGTGAGTGGAGCTCTTATGGAACTCACACCACTTTCCCGTGTCCTTCTTTGGCTTTGCGGTGTTGTTCTTTGCTTGTGGCTTCGACAGGTTGTCTTGAGTCGCCATGCCTTGGCTTTGTCCTTTGTTCTGCAGTTTGGGAGCACCTTTCCCTTGCTTTTGATTCGCAGATCCAAAGTCTCGCTTCTTCTGTTTCAATTTCTGCTCAATCTTGGTAGCATACCAGTATGTCATACCAAGCGAGGAGATGTCCAGGAACTCCATTTCCTCCTGAATGTATCTATGCAGACAACTGTGATACTTTAGCACCAAATGTTTCTCTGAATCTTTGATACCCAACTTGGTGCGTAGGGTATGGAACAGATTCGTCAGCTCATGCACATCTTGATCCCTTTGTTGTCGCAGCGTGGTCCATTGTATGTACTTGTCCTCATAGCTCCCCACGGGATAGTACTGTTCCTTGACGGCATCTCGAAAAGAATTCCAAGTTGGTACGGCCGAGAACAGAGAGGGTTCTGTCTGGTCCTTGTTCTCACAGTAGGTTTCCCACCAGTCCTTAACATGGGGGGTAGCTTTGAGGAGTGCGAAAATAATCTTCTCCCGGTCTGAAAAGTCATGAACCGAGAAATATCCTTCTAACAGATTCAACCATCTATCTACGGCATCTGCGTCTATTTGACCCTCAAATATAGGAATGTCAAAATTTACTTGTACCTTAAAAGGAGTCGCGCCTCCAGAGTGGCTGCTGGATGCAGATGCGCCGCCGGTGGGTAGCCGTTGAAGGATCTGAGCAAAGTTATCCATCATCACGTTCCTTTGTCTTTCGAGGGCCTCCTCGAGCAATATTTTGATAGGATCTCCTGCTCCCTCATCTTTCTTTTCGTCCCCAATGGGCGTCCGTCGAGGTTTGCGAGGCTGATCTTGCAAAGGTTCCACCAGATCAAGCCCTAGCTCCTTATACCCCGACCTCGTTGGGGACATGCAAAGAAGGATCGAGAAAAAGCAGACCGCTCTGATACCACTGATCCGGATTTATGAAGGAACGCAACAGAATAAACACATAACCATAAATACAGAGATGCAGCGGAAATAACACTTCATTTCATTAATATCAAAGAACTGAAATTTGCTTACAGACAGAATGGAAATAAAACTAGATAGGGCGCTGGTAGCTATCTCTGAGAAGAGATGTGGCGGCTATAGGCCTCTGAACTGAGTTACAATGAGGCTCGAGGGCCTATTTATTATTGAGAAACAATGGAGAACCCTCAACATCCCAAAAACCTAACCCTAGGAAATGAAGCGCCAAAACTATGGGCCCCGTTTGGGTAAATTGGTGTTTCAACACCCTGAGAACCTTTAATACTATCTCAGTTTGACGTACCATGTCAGGATACCTGCGTTAGAAATATCACTACAGGGGCTTCAAATTTTGAATGAGCAACATTGGTCCATTGACCCATGTTGCTCTCCTAAAAAACGTCGTTTAGGGCCTCAAAACGGCTCTGGAAGTTTAGGACCCGGAAAACTGCTAAAAATAGTAAGTTGTGCCGAAACTGAAAAACTGAAAGAGACAATGGTGGGGCCCCAAGTGGAATAGGCGAGTGACCACCAATATCCACCTGGATCAATGGGATCCTTGCCATCAAACTTCCTCATATCCATCTTTGGAATATGGTGGTTCTTCAATCCAACATTAAAGTTTATGAAATCACGATTAACATGTATTTTATTCTCATCATGAGTTTTCTCTACTATATTTTCGCCATTAAGAAACATTTCTTGTATCAACTTTTCCAAATCATTCTTCATGTTTTCGATGTTGTCTTTCACTTTTTCATCGATCTTAGCTTCCATGTCATCCATCTTAGCTTCCATGCCCATTTCCATGCCATCAATCTTAGCTTCCAAAACATTCATCTTATCTTCCATGCATTTCTTCAAACCATCCATCTCAGTTTCCACGCCTTTCTTCAAAACTTCCATTTCATTTTTTGTTGCTCTTTGCGATAGCAAAATTTGGTGCACTTGCTCTTGTAATTTTGATATCTCATGTTGTGTTTCTTCATCTTCATGAGACATAGTAGAGCCTTCTGAAGACTTAATTGTTGTTGAATTATTTTTAGCGGGAATTTTAGAACCCAATACTTATATCTATTCTTCAATATGCCCTTGGAATAAATTCAAACTAATTTTTTTTCAAACGAGACTTATGTAATTCGAAAAAAATACAGACATTTTTCTTGCTTTTGAGGAGCTCGATATTGAAACTGAATTATCTCTGTGATTTTGGATCTTCAATATCTGAAATTTGGCTCTGCAGTAGCCCTATGAATCCTCTTTCTAATGCCACAGGTCTGACTTGATTTGTATTTTTCAAGGCAAATTTATGTCCAATATCCCACAATGACCTAATTATGGACTAGTTCAATAGAGCGAACTTGTACGACTTGCCATGTGTCATTGTTTGCTCCTTTGGCTCTGAAATTTATACACAGGAAACTATAGTCCGTGTACTTCTAGCCATTTTTCACAGAATTCCAATATGATGCTCAGAGCGAGAGTTATGAATATTTTCCCACAATCACCTCTTTGAGATGAAATTCGGAAGCCTTAAAAAGACCTAACTTCCACAGATCATATCTCCAAAAATAATGTGAACCAAGCTCTAAAATTTTGCGACGATGTTCCTCAGGATTTCGGCTTCGTGCTCTAAATATTTCAACTTCTGAAACTTCGTAGAAAAAAATTTATAGCAAAAATTCCACGATGACCTGTTTGGTGCAGCGAAACCCTAGAATCCAAAGCTTTGATACCAAATGTTGTGAAACCAACTCTAAAAAGAGAAGAAAAGAGATATCAAAGTCTTAGAAAAAAGCCACTTCGAGGGGGAAACCTACAATACATTACATGAATGAACAATTCTTGGATGATACAAATGACAAAACCTCTTTTCTATATATAGGAGTCCATGGGGCCACAATCTAATCCTATTGGGGCCACAATTTAATCCTAGCCGACCTAAAAATAATAACTTAAGTGCACAATAATAACAATATGGGGGTTACATGGGTACAACAATAACAATAACAACAATAAGGCACTATACTAGTAATATAAGGACCTGACACTTTCACCTTACTTAAGGGAACGATGTCGTTAACCTTGTAGAGTTTCACATGGCATTTGAGCTAAAGGTTTACAAACGATGCCTAAATAATGTACAGAGCCAAATGCATCTTGATTCAGCAAATTGGTAGTATCATGTCCACAGCCATGCTGCTTTATGGGAGGATATGCTAACCCAATATACATAAATTCCATGCCAATGACATCTTCACCACCCATTATAAAAAAGTGATATTAGATGTTGTTCAGGAACATTGTGGGCATGCAAATTATAAAAATTCACCTTGTCACTCTAACTAGATTCTAGCAAAACAAAATTTCATTTATAATTTCCTAGTTTGAATCGATTGAGTTTGTTTCAAACATTTATGAGGCATTGAAGTCTTTTCAAGAACACATTGTTCATCCTTTGGTTTATTTGATTGTGCAAGAAAATAGGAATAAAGCATTGCCCTATTGAATTTTCTGGAATACTATTTGGCCCATCATATTCAAGAATTGGATATTGTAAGAAATGCATCCATATAAAACCTTTGTCCTGTCATCATTACTTTGTTCTATTAATTTTTAATGGCGACTACAAGTGCCAACTTACTTTTTAACCAACTTAATTTTTGTATCAATTTGTGTTGTATCCTAAGCACAGTTGTACATTTATTTCTTCTTGTTTTATTTTCAAGGGCAAGGATGATATATTTCTAGTTTTGGTTAAGGCTAATGTAGTCAGCTCAATTTAGGTCCATAACCAAATTCTTACTAGAATTACCTCTGTAGGGGCAGAAGTAAGCCTAAGATGATCATCCACTTTAGGAAGGAACTCAAATTTCGCTTTTGGCATGATGTCAATAGTTGATAAATGAGAAATGAAGATCGGTGACCTCCTAAGCGAGCTAGGCTAGGATGCAAGACAGCTGAGACAGTTGTCTTGCATCTTAGCTCACTTCGGAGGTCGTACATCTTCCTTTCTCCTTTATTAACTACTGCTATCATGCCATAAGCCAAATGTGAGTTCCTTCTTAAAGTGGATGATCGTCTTAGGGTTACTTTTGCCCCCAAAAAAAAATTCTAGGAGCAGGATCACAATTATGATGCCTATTTCTGTTGCAATTCTTACAGTTGTTTACATCACAATTCCAACGGTATGACCCAAACGTCGCTAAGACTAGCGTCGAACTAATGACAGAAAAGGTGGCACTACCGACAGTTGTTTCCATTGCTGATATGGCCCAACCATCGCAAAAAGGTTATGAGAGTGATCGGAATAGTGACGATTGTCGTGGCACTTCCGATAGTTGGTTTCGTCGCTGGAAAACTAATAGAGCCGGACGTGAGACGACATGTGTGACGATTGACCATCAGTATTGCAACACATTCTGGGAAGGCATCGGTGTCGTAATACCAACGTCTCCACATGATGTCGGAATAACGACAATAAACAACGTGATTGTAAGATTAACTAAATGAAAACACGTGTCGTGTCTAGTGTCGCTCTACCAACAGTTATTAGAAGTGTCGAAATTGCAACAGGACAGGAAACGATGTTTTGCCCGACCTCAAAGTGTCGCTCTTGGGATGCCTATGTGTCACAATAGCGACATTTTGGCCATCAGAAATTGGGCCAAATGCTAGTGTGTCTACCTATTGATCACTCTTATCATTAAAATCTTTGAAACCTCCACGATCTCGTTCAATGGAAGAATATTTCACCTTTCATTCCTTCATGATGGCTCATTCTCTGCAACATTTTTTTCTTCTACACTACTTTTTCCTTTGCTACTGCCTTAAAGTGTTTCTTTTGCAACATGTGGTGCAATTGCTAGTTATAGACTTATTGAAAAATAAATCTATTGTACTATAAATAATACAATGACTTTTGCAATTTTATCTCTCAATATACACAACATTCTTAATCAAATTATTCATTATTGAAAACTTTCTATTAACTAGAGCTGATTTTATAAGTTTTAAGAATGAATAATTTCAAAATTATATATATATATATATATATAAGGAATTGTTTTTCAATAATTTAAATGTAAAGGACTTATCCGGAGTCACGAAAACTTTCTACACTTGGCCACGAATCCTAACAAATGAGCATATCGAATCGTCCGAAAGAAACGATAAACCATTTGTTAATCGCCAATAATATATCGAGGAAACCTCAAAAAGAAAGGGCAGATGCAGAATAAAGAAATGCTTAGCATAACATTCAGTGGTTTCGAAAAGATAATTGCACATGGCCCGACAATACTAGCATGAAACTGGTAATGGAACATGGAGTAGTTGCATCCAGTATCCTGCTGTTAGGTATACGAATAGATTGATAAATCGAGAGACAACCAAACTAGTGGAGCTGCTGGCTTTTTGAGGAATCACCGCTAAAATAATGATATGCTGAGCTGTTTTGCTCCGAGTGGGCAGTGTTACAACCGAGACTAGTTTGAAAAGAAAACAGATTGTCCGTGTGTATATACTATATATAAGATGACGATAGTGATGGGAGAAGCAATACCAAGCCACTACACACACTTGCCCCGTTATACAGACACTACACACACTTGTTCAATATCTCTACTCACTGCTCATCATCTGCTTGCTGGTCTTGTTTTATTTGAAAATACAATGGAGTATATAAGGAGCAACAATCCTATATTGAGCATTAAGAATGTAACTGCATTAGCCCAGCTGCTTATTCTATTGGTAATGGCAGGCAGTGCTGCCTGCAGCATCAATGCAGTTGGTTTAAGGCCAGATTTCTATGTCCATTCCTGCCCCAATGCTCTTTCCATTGTCAAGTCTGTGGTAGAGAAGGCTGTTCAAAGAGAGTCTCGGATGGCAGCTTCTTTACTCCGTCTTCATTTCCATGACTGTTTCGTTCAGGTATTATATTTATATCTATATTGTGAATTAGGTGTGAATTGGGTATACATATGTATACTTATGTGGATTGGATTGCAGATTCCAAAAATCTCTGTCTAGTTTATCAGATTAAGAATAAACTAATGTTAATTGCAATATGTATACTGCAGGGCTGCGACGGGTCGGTGCTACTGGACGATACCCCGAGCTTCAAAGGAGAGAAGACAGCAGTCCCCAACAACAATTCAATTAGAGGATTTGATGTCGTCGATGAAATTAAAAGGCAACTAGAGAGTGCATGCCCGGGGGTTGTTTCTTGCGCTGACATTCTTGCCATTGCAGCCAGAGATTCAGTGGTCTTGGTAATTATTATATTGATGTTTTATATGAGCATTTTTACGTCTATGGTAGATTTCAAAAATATTTTATTATATTAATGTTATATGTGGGCATCTTTATGTCCATTGCAGATTTCGAAAATATCTTATTCCTCCTATCAATGAATTTGTACACATATATAATTGATTATATTGACTTTGTACACATATATAATTTATTATATTGTTGGCATTGGCAGAGTGGAGGGCTGAAGTGGGATGTAATGGTGGGAAGAAGGGACTCCAGAAGCGCGAGTTTCAGCGGGGCAAACCATGATATCCCGGCGCCCAACTCCACTCTCCAAACTCTACTCACAAAGTTCAAACGTCATGGCCTCAACGTCGTAGACCTTGTCGCACTTTCAGGTAACATTATTATTACTATTATCAATTTATAAAGTTAATTGTTTCCCATTGTTGATTTTAAAATATTGCAATGCAGGAGGCCACACCATCGGTCAGTCTCGGTGTGTAAGCTTCAGGCAGAGGCTTTACATGACTACTCATACTAATTTGGAGAAGGCTTATTCCACTGAATTGAAATCCAGATGCCCCAAATCCGGGGGAGATAACATATTGTCCCCATTAGACTTTGTCAGCCCCACTAAATTTGACCACCAATATTTCACCGATTTGAAGAGCTCTCGGGGACTTTTGATATCTGACCAGGAGCTCTATGGCAACCAAAACGGTGATGCTCAGCAAATATCCTCCACCACCACGGCCTTAGTTTCTGCATTTGCGGAGGATGAGGAGAAATTTTTCCAACAGTTCGCGCAGTCGATGGTGAGAATGGGAAACATTAACCCTCTGATCGGAAGGAGGGGAGAAATTAGAAAGAATTGTGGTCGAATGAACTGATGACATGCAAATCATCTGGTAATTCTCCACAGTTATTAATAAGTGTGACGCAGAATGAGGCTACAAGTGTGATTTTGTTTGTTCAATTGTTAGGGTTGGCTTGTTGCCACCGTGTTCTTCCTATCGTCTCTGCAATAATTAACACCAATGGATGGGATGTACTGTGTTTCCTTCAATAAGGTGTCCAAATGTATTTCATGAATATTCTCGTCTCTTTCTTGGTGTACTGTAATATTATTAAAATAATGCTGTAGCATCCAACTTTAAGTAATATCATTAAACAAAATTTGAACGTTCAGGAGTTACACATACGCGCGCGTTAGTTTTAGAAATAGAGATCCCAGATCTGTCATCTTGAAATTACACATATACGCGCGCTTGTTTTAGAAATAGAGGTTCCAGAACTGTCACCTTGAAATCTTTTATATATCAGGACTGTAAGTAATAAATTTAAAGTTGATATAGAATTAATAAATTAAAAATTGGAAAACATTAAAAAAAATTACATAATTTTTTAATATTAGTATAGAATTATGTTATGGCAAAAATATATATTAGTTTAAAATATTAGTTTAAATTAGTATATTATTTATGGTATTTTTTTAATCTAGTTTGCTCAGAATTATTGGAATTATAAATTTAAAATTAAGAGATTTATTGAAATCATAAACTTAAAATGTGAACTCTTCTCAATCTAAGTGTTTTGGTTTTTTTTAGAGTGTTAAATCATATATGAAATAAATAAATAAATAAAAACAAAACCAAAACCCTTAGAATGGTTAGACGATGCCTTATAAAATTATTATAATGAAAAATATAAAACTTGTACTTATTTTTATTACATATTTACTTAAATAAATTAAATTTTTAAAAACAACTTGTATTGCATTCTTAATTAAAATGCCAATAATATGGGGGTGTTAGTAGAGTTAATGTTGAAGAAATATGAAGTTGGGCATTGTGTCTGCCACCTCGTAAAGACATTACACATTAATGGCATGGAGGGGCAGGAAACTAGTATGTGCAATGGTGCATGTAGACCTATAGTTGGCATACGTATAGGTGGCATAGAGGATTGGCTTCTTTATTTGTGTGGTATGTTGGAGGTTTTGTTGGTTGTAGGCATATGTTGGAGAGGAGGTAAGGGTTAGAGGGTTGGCTTCTTTATTTGTGTGGTATGTTGGAGGTTTTGTTGGTTGTTATAGGCATATGTTGGAGAGGAGGCAAGGGTTAGATCTTGAACTCGCAATTCTGGTCGTTAGTTTGTTCAATGGAAAGTGTGACATTGGCTTCCTGGAGATTCAATTGTGCTAGAATTTGTTCTTATTTCAGGCCTTGATTGTGCTCGTGAGGTTTCTGTTTATTTTCACTTGTGTTCTTTCTTAATCCTTTTCCTTGAGCTGGTTACATGGTTGGTTTTTCCAGATCGGAGGTGGTTTATGTTGTTGGGGCTATTTCGCTTGTCCGTTATTGTGTGTTTCTTGGTTTTCTATTGAGGTCAACAGGCCATTTCGTTCTCTGGTGTATTAGTTTTCAGATATTCTTTTCTTGGATTGCTCCGAGACAAAAAATTACAGATGTTATGAGATTTGGTCTATTTTCTACTATGGAGTCCTATGGAAACGTTCACATGTTAATTAGTTGCTTAGTTTTTCCTGAGTATTGTATCTATTATTTTGAGTCATATGTTGGTAGAGTTGCATGTTTCATGGTGTTGGGGTATGAGGTTTATGTTGAAGGAGGTGAGTCTCCATCTGTCCCTCCTATAATTTTGGTAGGCTGTACATTACTTGTAAGGAGATTAGGAGATGATTTGTTGATATTAGGTCTATAGTGTCAAGTTGGTGTGTTTCATCCCCCTCTCTTGTTCTTTTGTAGGTTGTCTCCATCTAGTGTGTCCCTTCTCCACATCAATGATGCCTCCTAAACAATGAATGCGCTATAAATAGGGAAGAGGTAGCAATGTTTCTCTGGTATAGAGAATGGTCAGACCTTTTGCCTATGATTTTATAACTACATATTTAGATGTTATTCCTCCATAATTGAGTAAACAAAACAGTGAGTTGGACTCTCTAGATGTGGTGGAACGACAAGTTCATTCTAACTCAGAGTTGCTTGATAGTGTTTCAAAGAGGATTCCTAGCCTTGGCCTCTATAGGCGCATGAAGAAACAATTTATGACCTCATTAGATTTGCATCGACAAGTGCTTACCTTTTTTAGACTAGTCCTTAAAGATAAGGAGATGAAGAACTATAATATCTTCTCCTCCCTAGAGGATGTTAAAAGAATGCTTTGAAATCAACAATTATGATTAGACAACCTAGATTTGTGTTTGGCTCGCATAGAGGGTTACATTATGAGTAAATCTGAGAATGGAGATATTTTAGAGCCCCCAGGGAGTTGGGAGCGTTGGTGGGCACTCTTGGTTTCTGTTGTTAATTTTGGCAGGTCTCAAATGCGTTATTGCTATTCATGTTGGTTTGGTTTACAAGTGTGGTGTCCTATTGATCATTGTATTGTTGCGATTCTAGTGGATCTTTATTCTTCATGTATTGGATTAATTTTGTGAAATTATCTACTGAGAGATTATTTTGGCATCCCATGTTAAATATTTGTGGTGATATGGTGAAATCGATTCTAGTGGATCTTTATTCTTCGTGTATTGGCTTAATTTTGTGAAATTCTCTGCTGAGAGATTATTTTGGCATCCCATGTTAAATATTTGTGGTGATATGGTGAAATCACATCATGTTTATGGTTGTTGGGGTAGGTTTTCTACTAGTATGGTGTTTGAATCTCTTAGAAGTGGCAATGCATATGTTGTCATTTCTATTCTTCTATGTCTTGGCTGAGAAAGTGTTGGAATGGAGTTTTGTATCTTACATTGTCTTGGGTACATGGTCATGTTTAACTGGCCTCTTTTGGTTTCTTTGTTTGGATTAGTGTTTATTATGCGGATTGCTCACACAAAAAAGGTTAGTTTTCAAGCAAACTATCTAGCAAATTAAAACCATTATTATTAATTGTAATTAATTTAAGTATGAAACTCATATATTCATAATAAAAAATAACACAATCACAATAGTAAATGTGGTTGATGCCACTCCACTTTGGCTAATGAAAATGACTCTAAATAATGTATATCAACTATATTTATTAACATGGTTGTGTTAGTTTAACTATAATTAAATATAATTACATTGATAAGAAATGTCATATTAAATTAAATACAGAAAAAAAAACTTAGATATTAAATAAACCTTAATTTTTATTAAATATAATATTAAACTTTATTCAAAAATCTTAATATTAATATTATTTTTTATTTTATTTTTTTGCTAAGTTGTGTGATTCTTGATATGACTGCACACTTAACCTTTGGTTTCGGAAATCACTACCCATAGACATCTAAACCCTCAAAATCAACCAAGGACCCAACGCAAAGACCCTAGACACACACTAGATAACTTTTACATTACCAAATGTCTTAATAATAGACCCCGTCATCATTTATCCTAAATCCATAAACATAATAATAATATTTATTTTTATTTTTATTAATCTTATTTACTATTAAATATTAAATAAACTTTTGACATTATTAAATTATTTTATTTTAATAAAATTGTAATAAATATAATCCTTTATTAATAAAATCTTATTGATAATTACTCATAAGCCTTAATATTAATATGATTAACATATTTTATTCTTAAACATTTTAAACTTTATTAACTTTAATGTTATTAAACAATTTTAAACCCATTCCCAATAAACTTATTAATAAATTTTAAATTATTTAATAAATTTTAGTATTAAGGTTATTAATAAATTTTTTAAAATATTATTAATACTAATATCAATATTATCAAATATAATAAACTTATTAATAAATTTTAAATTATTTAATAAATGTTAGTATTAAGGTTATTAATAAAAAATTTAAAATATTATTAATATTAATATCAATATTATCAAAAAATTTAAATTTTATAAATAAAAAAATATTAAACTTTATTAATATTAGTAAATGGGTTTTAAATCATATTTAATATTATTAAATATTTTTAAATTTTCAAGGTTGAGTAAAGTTGATTGTAGTTGATTAAAAGTTGAATATAGCGAGTAGAATGGCAGGGGATGAATATGGACCAACAAGATTGACTATGGTAGCATAGGTTTATTATAGTTAACTATTCAAACATTGATAATAAAAAGTTGAATACAAAGGTTAACTAAGTTTAATTTGATTAAAATTGACTACAAAGGTTAACTATATTTAACTATATAATCAAGTTGACTCTTGATAGGTCAAGAATCCAAGCATAATGTCTATGATTAACTATGAACATGTTGAACCTAATGTCTACAATTAGTCTTGGTTAAACATAAATATTTAGATGAAATAATGATAAACGTGTTAATATTTAAATTAATATAATAATATATAATTTAATATTTTAATGTATAAATTAATATAATATTAATATATAAGATATATCATTAAAATATTAATTTATAAATTATTATATTAATATATTAAAATTTAAATAATATTATTAATTAATTTAGATATCAATTTTTGGGATTCCACTATGTTAAGTATGTCATTCATCTATGGCTATTTCCACTAGAGGTAGTAGTATTTTCATGAGAGGTAATTTCTCATGATTTTTGAATAGTTTACTTAGTACTCATTGCATGGGGTGAAGAAGTGGGATTCAACTGCTTTAAGTAAGTTATTGATCTATGATCATTTCCATGAGAGACTAATTTGTCATGATTTTTGTATAGTCCACTTATAGATGATGCTCACAGGTGTGAAAAAGTGGGATATCATTTTTTGGGATTCAACTGAGTTAAGTAAGTCATTCATCTATGGTCATTTCTTCACATCACCAGATGCAATGGGTACTAAGTGGACTATTCAAAAATCATGATAAACTCATGGACATGCCCATAGATGAATGACTTACTTAAAGCAGTTGAATCCCAAAAAATTATATCTAATATAATGCACCGAAAAAACCCCTCATTACTTAAATATTAATTAATTATTAAAAATTAAAAATTATGATTAAATCTTAATATCAATATAAGTTAATATTATTATTAAATTATAATATTAATTATTAAACTACATGTTGAGATAATTAACGTTAATATTAATATATTAGCCTTAAAACAGAAGACACCACACCAGCCATATCGGACTTGCAGCGTTTCTACCTCCATAGTTTTACTATGTTAGTGTTTCTTCGCTTCATTTTCATTTCAATCGCTTTCGAACCCCAAATCAATGGGTGGTTTCTCTCCATTCATATTTCCGATTTACGTTAGGCATATTTCGATGCCTGTTTGTGGTTTTGAAGTTGTCTACTTTTTCGAATCGTTAGAACTAATGAGAAATGTGGTACTTGAAGTAGTTTTAAGTGGACGGAAATTTAATATTAAATACTAATGATATTTAAACGTTAATATATATATATATTAAGTTATATATATATATAGATATATATATATTTTGTAAGTTTAGTAGTGTTTGTTTATTTTTTATTAATAAAAAATGGCAAGTTCAATATATCAAAAAGTGGTGGCCTCAAATTCTTGAAAGAAACTAGGTTTGTTGGCCACCTTAAAGTGTTAAAAGCCATCCAGTATTGAAACAACTTTATTCTTGTACTAGCAGCTATTTCAGAGTAACTATATCTTACATATAGAAACTGTAAAAAGTAAATGATAACCGCAAAATACATATATACTAAGCATAGAAAGGATTGTCCATCATCAAAAGATTCTATTGGAGTCGGGTCCTTCACGCTTGACCCAGGCATATCTACCTGTTGCATTTCTTGTAGCTGACGATCTATTCGGCCGAGATGAACTGAGCCATGCTGTTGTGAGACCCAGATTTCTTGAATTTCCTGTTTAATATCTTGCTGTGTTGAGGCAGCTTTAGGGTCTCCTCCCATTTCCTGAATACTCATAAGAGATTTTTCCATAACACATTTTATTGTCCAGTACGTATGAATGGACTGATGAAAGAGGGAAAGCCTTCCTCTAGTATTACTAGGGTCTTTGATGAACTCTATTACCTCTTCCTCGATTTCTATATCCTTTTTTATGTTGCTTTCTCTTTCCGAGCTAGCAATCAAATTCTTGACCTGTGGTAGATTCCCTTGAGAATATGCCTCAAGGAGGCTTTCCATGACCTCTTTCTTTGATTTCCTTCCTCGTTTTCCAATTCGTGGTGTGGGTTTCGCCTGCCTCTATTTCCCCTTGCCCTTGTCCTCCTTTTTAACCATCATAGTATTCAGATTTCGTTGACAATGATTTAGATTTATGTTGTCGAGTTCTTGATCACCACATTTACAAACTTTATGGAACCCTGTGTATTGTAACATAGTGTCAATTCCTGTTTTTTATAAGCAACAATTAAAAAGACCCACATAAGTGAGCTTAGCGTTATGGCAGTAAATATTGTGGAGGCCACCTCTGGTCGGGTAGCAATGCATGGTCAACCCACGACTCCTAGACTTATGTATTGAAAGAAAAAAGTTGGCAGACTTAGGCAGGAAAAGCATGTAAGACTGCGAGACCTCTACCCAGATATATTAAATAATGAGGATTAAAAGGCATTTGAGAATTGAATGCTTATACACTGAAATTTAAAATTATCTTCAAGTCTTAAAATATATAGCTTTTAAAATCTCAAATTACCTTGCAATTTCAAAAAATATAAATTTATGAAAAATATTTTTTTAATTTGTAAATGATCTCACAATCTCTACATGAACGAATTAAAATAAAAAGTTTTAAATTTTTTGTTAATTTTAATTTTCATGAATAGGTAAGAAAATTAAATTGTATATATGCATCATAGTGCATTCAATGATACAACTATCCAGAAAAAGATACAAAAAAAATGCTTCTAAAAACTTTTTTCGTGTCTAGAAAATATCAACAATAGATATATGCAGAATATAAATAAAAAATATAGACATTATCTGAGAGAAAAAATATGAGAATCTGTAGTTAGTGAGATAAGGTGTCTACCTACAAGCCCTCTATGAAATGCTTGTAATAATATTTATAAGTGTTTTCATCTATCTGCTCTAGGATCTTCCAAGTGCCTAGAATCTGTGTAGTGCCTACTTTAGAGAGTGTGTTTTAACTGGAATTTCTTTCCTTGTAAATATAGAAACATGAAATCCAATCAAAAAAATGTTTTAACTCTAAAATCTCTTCAAGGATTGGGAATTGTGTGTGCATGTGTCATATTGTAATCCCATTAAACCAAGTTATAATAGTCTTTCAGTCACCCGTAAAATCCACAATTGTTGATCCCTTCTCTATAAAAAACAAGAGGCAAAGTTTAAGGATAAGTAACTTATCATAGTTATTTTTTCCTCTACCCAACACAATCCAAAGCTTGAAAAAATTATTATCCCTAGATATAATAAAACTCCTCTCCAACATTCACCCCCAGCAAATGAGGTCTCTTCAAAGAAATCGCAGGGATAAGAACGGTCTACAACTTCAACTATGATGTTGCGTGACTGTAGATTTGGCTCAGTAGCAAAAAGTAGAGAAAAAGTGGTCATGACCTATGCAACCACCATGTTAGGCCCCTATAATACTAGTGTAGCCCCCTTATTATTATTGTTGTTCCCATGTAGCCCCCATATTGTTATTGTTGTGCCCCATAGAAGCCCACTATCGTTATTGTTGTGCCTTCATAGTATTATTGTTATGTAGGATATGATTATATTGTGACCCATTAGACTCATATATACACAAAGGTGGTCTTGTCATTTGTATCATCCAAGAATTGTTCATTTATGTAATGTAAAGGAGGTTTCCCCCTCGAAAAATATAATTTTTAAGTCATTGATCTATCTTTTCTTCTATTTTGTGAGTTGGTTGCATAACAGTTGGTAGCAGAGCTTTGAATTCTAGGGTTTCGCTGCTTCAAACATGCCATCGTGGAATTTGCGCTATAACTTTGTTTCTATGAAGCTTCAGAAGCTGAAATTGAGATCACATGCGACCAAAATCGTGGTGAATTTCTTGCTAGAATTTCAGATCTTGATTCGATATATTTTCTGAGATATGGTCCGAAGAAGTTAGGTTTTTTCATGGTCTAGAATTCAGTCTCAAACAAGTGACCGAGGGGAAATAGTCATAACTTTATCTTCAAGCATTAGATTTAAATTTGGTAAAAAGTGACAGAAAGAGAACAAACTATAGTTTCTTGTGTATCAATTTCAGGGCCAAAGGCTGAAAAATGACATGTGGAATTGTGTACAAATTCTCTCTACTAAACCATTCCATAATCAGGTCATTATGGGAAATTTGAAATAACTTTAGCTTGGAGAATGCAATTTTGACCTGACTTGTGGCATTGGAAAGAAGAATCATATGCATACGACAGGAAGGAATTTCATGCCTTGGAGATCTGAAATTCAGAGTTAAAACCATTTAAAATATCAAACTCCTAAAAGCAAGAAAAATGTGTGTATTTATTTTAGAAATTTCATAACATTTGTTTGAAAAAATAGTTTGAAGTGATTCCAATGGAATATTGAAGCATATATATTAGTATTGGGTTCTAAATTTTTTGCAAAAGAAAATAATTCTTAATTCCTCAAAAAACTCTATTATGACGCATGCATTGGAAGAATTGCGACATGATATATCAAAATTATGAGACCAAGTGCAAAAAATTCCACTCTCAGAAAGAGCAACCAAATATGAACCAAAAGGGGACGTGGATGCTTTAAAAGCAGAAATAAAAGGTGACATGGATGGTATAAGAGGAAACATGTAGGTTCTTAAGTAGACATGGATATGATGAATGTCAAGTTGGAAGGGTTGATAGAGTTGCTGCAAGAAAGACTTCCCAGTGGTGGCAATGTAATCCATGAACATCATGATGAGGAAAAAAGGAATATGAATTATGATTTTAGAGACTCCAAATTTGGGTTTAAGAACCACCACATTCCAAAGATAGATATGAGGATGTAACACCCTTCTCCCACATCTACCAAAGTAACCGGCCAACTAGGGTAAACATGTGACGAAGAGTTATTATCATATGATTCAACTCCCTATGTGCCAATTAAGGAAGTAGAACCAATGAGACACAATAACACATACCTTCTACATCTGCAATAGAACCCCGAAGATCCATCCAAACCTTCCAGGTGACTAGCCCCTGAGAAAAACTATTTTTTTGTCACATTAATCTCTCGTTTTCTCCCTTGCCAAGCCCTCCAAGCAACTACGAGCACCAATCGCTCCCATGAGCTTGCATGAGTGCAGCTGCAACCTTTTTATTTTAGTGCCATTCCAGCGAATGTAGGATTTAAGGCTAAATTTCAAGGCTATGACCTAGGTCACTGCCCAGAACTCCATGACACTTCCAGGAACGAAATATAGAAATGAAATAATGATACAAATGCAATTACTTGAAGAAGCACTCGACTAGACCCCTGCTAGCCATGACAATAATTTCTTCAAACATGGCACAAACATGTAATCTACAAGTTTAAATGATATATCTAAGCATAGGGGTCTCACACTTATCTGAGAATCATTAAGAAGCATTGATGCCTCATCACAATAACTTCATTACCATCTATTAAGCCATACATTCATCGTACATTTGATATTTAACCAAAACATGATGAAAGCCATACATTATCACTGTCATAAATCTGAGTCATAACCAACATATAGCCAACATAAATATCAAGGATATAACAACCATATAAAATACATATAAACAAGTATATTTACCCATCAATACAAGAGGAAAGAACTCTTATTTCCATAAGAAAAATGCAACCAAGTCTCAGACTTCCACTTACCACCTGACCATAGACATGGTCGAACCAAATATTTCTTTTAGATAGTCACCCCCGTGCCATATCTCGAGCATGAATATGGGATCTCATAAAACACATCAATCAAAACCAAACCAAGGATTCCAAAATCCAAACCACATCAACCGTCAACCAATGACTCCACCTCACGGTCAAACATCACTAAACATCACCAAATCGATATCTACCCAAGTTTTCCATGCCTCTAGAGGTTTTGTTCGAACTAGGGCTTCCAGCACTAGTAACTCAACCCACAATTCTCATTGGGCTTCCAAATCATTTGTCTAACCTGGGATTCCAGGATTAGTAACTCAACCCACCAAGGGCTTCTAGAGTGTTTATCCAACCAAGGCTTCCAGGACTAGTAACTAAACCCAAGTTGTTACATGGCTTCCATAGTGTTTTTCCAACCAAGGCTTCCATAAACTAATAACTCAACCCACAACCAAAGGCACAAGAAAACCAACCAGAAAACAAAGGTAAAACCCACAACACCATGGCTATCTAGGAAATGGCAAGCCTAGGAAAACCACTCTCAATCCAGGAAATCCTCCATGCCATTGACAAATCATGATCAATAAACCACATGCATATACCATGCATGAAAAAACTAGTGGGGAAAACATACATGAAACTCAGTACTTTCAAACAAAACCCGTTATAGCTGATGATCTTGTTGTCCTCTTGCACTTTCCTTCTCTTCCTTTTCCTTCTTGCTCCAAATCCAAATTATGCCACACTCCTCCAAGAGTGCTCCAAGAAAACTCTAGGTGTCCAATTGTATGAGAGAGAGAGAGAGAGAATAGAGAGAGAGCTCTAAAATTGAGTTGAAAAAAATTTCGTGAACTGATGCTCAAAATACTTTTTATGAATGGGTCCTCTAATTTCTTCAATTTTCCATTATTTTCGTTAATTTTCCTCCTTGCATGCAACCTGCGACCTTTCACCTTATTTTTCTCCTAATTTCCGTTATTTTCTTAAATAAAATGCCAATTAATGCCTCCTGCCTTTCCAAAGCATTTTTCATTGCCTTTGTCAGTTTCCATAGTCATAATAAACCATATGAACACCCACACTAGGATATTTTTCCCAGAATTGGAATATGTGTCCCATGACCATCGTCTTATTATTTTTCCTTTATTAACTTTCATTACATGGAATTTTCACCAGGGTTATTACATAACCCACCCCCTTGGGGGAACACTGTCCTCGGTGTCCAATGACACCTACCACCAACAATACTACTGTAAGCAAAGCATACTTCCCATGGATATTTATTTGCAATGATCAACCCGCTGAGAAGAAAATCAACATGAAAAAATGACAAATATAACATCATAATTGCATGACACCCATACTTCTTATTGGAGCTTTATAACATAGCTCATGGTGGTATTTAAATCCATATACATATGTACATATACCAAAAATTCATACCAAGCATATATCAAAGACATATATCAAGGACATTCGCTCAACCAGTGAATAGAGAAGGATACATGGCCTGCATCTGATCCACGATCTCCCATGTAGCTTCATCAGGCCCAAAATGCTTTCATTACACTTTAACTTGCTTGATTTCTCGGTTCTAGAGCATGAGCATATTTCTCTGCAAAATACGTCATGGTTCCAGCTGGAATTCTCCTTCTGGCTCCACTTGCAATAAAGACCAATCAATCAAATCAAAATCTTTAACATACTTCTTAAGCAATGAAACATGGAAAACATCATAGACTTTCACTGTCGAAGGCAGTGCAAGTTGGTAGGACACTGGCCCAATCCTCTCAAGAATCCTGAAAGGTCCGCAAAATTGAGGTCCCAATTTGGCACATTATCTAATATGCAAGGAGATATTATTGGGATTGGTGCACAAGTACACCTATTCGCCATCCTAAAACTCCTTAAACAACCTATTCTGGTCTACATAGATATTATGCCTATCATGTGTTTCTTTCAAATTCTTCTTTATTACATGCATTTCCTATTCCATTTCTTCCAACATGTTTGGTCCAATCAACACCCTGTTAACTGGATCACTCCAACTTATGGGAGTATTGCAACTCTGCCCATACAATTCCTCAAATGGACTCATCCTCAAAGATTCATGATACCCATTGTTGTAAGTGAACTCTAACAGTTGAAGATAATCTTCCCACTTTCGTTGTTGATGCATCACATACATCCTCAACATGTCCTCCAATATCATGTTCACCCTCTTTGCCTTCCATATTTCTACGAATGATAAGTTATACTGAAGGTCAACTTTGTACCCAAACCTATAAAAAACTCCTTCCAAAACTTGGGAGTGAACATCGCATCCCTGTCTGACATAATATTCTATGGAATACCATGCAATATGACCACATCACTTATGAAAACTTGTGCTACATCATTCAATGAGTATGTAGACTTCACTGGAATGAAGTGTTATACCTTGATCAACTTGTCCACCACAACCATGATGGAATCATATTTTATAGATGTCCTCGGTAAACTAGTGATAAAGTCTGTGGAAATGACATCCCATTTCCATTCTAGAATCAGAATCATCTCTAGTAGTCCACCTGGATTCTTGTACTCTTCTTTTACCTGTTGACAATCCAAGCACCTAGCCATAAACTCTGCTATGTCTATCTTCAAATTCATCCAATAATAAAACTTCTTCACTGCTATCAGTGTCTTATGATGGCCTGGGTGACCTAAATACGGTTTCACATGAAACTCCCTCAAGATCACCTTCTTGAGTTCATTGTTTTCTATCACATATATCTTGTCTCTAAACATGATCAAGCCATTTGTTGTGAGACGATAGTCCACATCATGTGCAATTGTACCTGTACTCTGATGCAATCTATGCATAACCTCCATATACCTCTTATCCTGTTGACCTGCCTGCAAGATCATATCTTATAGATCTATCCCATAGGAACTCATAGTTATTATATGATTCAATTGCATCTTCCTGCTAAGAGAATCTACAACCATTTTCTCTTTACCTTTAATATACCTAATCTCAAAGTCGACCTCACTAATTGTGGCTAACCATCTAGCTTTCTTGGTGTTCAAATTCAGTTGGTCAAACAAATATCTCAACCCATTGTGATCACTCATCATACAAACCTCATTCCAATAAGATAGTGCCTCCACATCTTCAATGCATGGATGATAGTTTCCAACTCAAGATCATGTGTTGGATAATTTTGTTCGTGCTCATTCAACTTCTGTATTCATAGCATACTATTTCTCCTTTCTATATAAGAACTCCACCAAGTCCTCTCTTGCAAGCATCTGTACATACCACAAACTCCTTTTTTGGATCTGCAATCTTTAACACTGGAAAATGTGTCAACAACTTCTTTAACAGTTCAAAACTGGATGCAAATTCCTCTGTCCATTCAAACTTCTTACCTTTCCTTTACAATAATGTGATAGGATAAGAAATCTGTGAGAAGTTTTGAACCTCCTATAATAACCTATAAAACCCATGAAGGACCTTACCTCATCCACATTCTTAGGATTTTCCCACTCCATGATAACTCTTACCTTTTCTAGATCCATTGTTATGCCTTCCTTGGAAACCACATGTCCCAAGTAATGTACCTTCATCTGAAAGAAGCTACACTTGTTTAGCTTATCATATAGCTGATGATCTCTCAAAAATCTCAATGCTTCTGTTAAGTGTTTGGCATTATCTTCTTCATTTTTAGAATATACCAATATATCATCAATGAACACAATAACAAACTTGTCCAAATAAGGACACAACATGTTATTCATCAAGGAAATAAAAGTAGCTGGAGAATTAGTCAAACCAAATTGAACTACAACAAACTCATAATGTTTGTACTTGGTCCAGAAATCTATCTTGTGAATGCCACATCTTCTTTAATGTGCACCTGATGATATCCTGATCTTATATCAATCTTCGAGAACACTGCTACTCCCTTCAACTGATCAAACAAATCATCAATCCTCGAAAACATATACATGTTCTTGATGGTCACCTTTTTCAACTACCTGTAATCGATGCACAATCTGAGAGTACCATCTTTCTTCTTAAAAAAAATACTGGTGCACCCCAAGGTGATACACTTGGCCTAATGTATCCCTTGTCAAGCATTTACTTTAACTACAACTTTAACTCTACCAACTCAATAAAAAATATACTTCCCTGTGAGGTGGAAACTGTGAAATATTTGTGAGAAATACATCCTGAAACTATTCTAGAACTGGGTACCTGCTTAACACACTCGCATCCTCAACTTCCTTACCTTTGTGACTACAAATGTGTACTGCAAATAACATACATCCTTTCCTGTGACTACGCTTCGCCTGAATAGTTGTTACCATCCTAACTGATGTTGCTTTCTTCTTACCTTGCAAGACTCTTTGTTCCCCATTGTCATCCAAGCACTCAATAGCCTTCTCATAACAATCCACCTTGGTCCTATGAAGATACATCCAGTCCATACCCAAAATAATGTTATACGATCCTAACGGTAATATATTCAGATGTGCTAATGTAGACATACCATTCAACTCAAATTCACAACCTCTTACCCAATGATGAACTCGATTCTTTGTATGTGTAGCCAACTGCACTAACCTAGACTCTGCATGCACTTATTTATTCAAACCACACTTATCCACCAGGTCAGGATTAACATAACCATAATTAGATCCAAGGTCGATCAAAATAGAAACAACTTGATCACAAAGCTTGCCCTCCATCTCGATAATAGATGTATGGTGATTTGTCTGCTTGTTATCCAATGCTACATAGATCCAAGAAACACTCTATCCCACATTCCCAAGATTTTGCGCTTCCTGAGCACTGCAGATATTCATTCTACCACTCTGACATTATGGACAATCTCTCCTATGATGTTATTTGTCACGATTCCAACATTGTTTATGCTTCCAGCCTGCACCCTTGTTCTACTCCTCAAACTGAAATCCCTTCTTGTCATATGCATTGAAATTCTTTTGTATTGTTTCATTCTCTTTGTTACCTATGCCTTGATGCCTTTCTCTCTTATTATCCCATTTCCCTTTATTCTTATCATTATCCTTCCAATCCTTCTTAGTCTCAGATCTTCACTTTGATTTCTCATAACAATGCTTTAGCTTTCAGATGCTCTCCTCCAATGATCTAGGTTCATCAAACTCAATCATGTCTTTAAATGATATCGGTAACTCGCTTATGAATCTCTGAATCATGTCCTTCTCCTCCTTGAGGTAATTCACATACCTCAACAACTCCATAAATATGTTAGTTTACTCCTCATCAGTCATAGAGCTCATATTTATCTCATAGAACTCTTTTCACATGTCATCATAGTATCTCTCTGATAGATACTTCTTCCTTAATAGTCTCTCAAACTCACTCCAAGTTAAATCCTCTTCATGAATATCTCTGATGTTATTTACATCTTCCCACCAAATATCCACTTTACCTTTAAGACTTAATGTAGCTATTATGGCCTTCACGTTATCTGAGTAATCATGTAACCTGAAGAACTAATTCATTCCAAGCAACCACGCTTTTGCATCCTGTGATTTCTTTATCTCTCCATCAAATGTAGGTGGATTTTCTTTCTTAAACTCATCCTAAAAATATCCCCTATCACTCCTCTTGTAAGGATGATAATGATGACGATCATAGTGTATGTCAGAACCAAAACTATAATAGTACCTGTGTCTATCACCTCTCTTATCTAGAGTGTCCAAGAACCTGCCATCTCTGATCGTGTCATATCTATCTGACCTGTGGCCACCATGAGACCTACTTCCATACGCCCCATTAGTCCCATCCTCCTATCCATAGCTAATCCAAAGTGGTCCTTTTCTCTGTCTCTGACAAAATATGAAGGATTACTACATTAACCTCTTCTTGTTTCTCTAGTGCGTGTATGATTCTATAATTATCTGCTTTGAAACACCTTATTTCTTCCTTCAAAATTCTCAATGTGTCTGCTAAGTCAGAAGAGTGTCCAACACCACGTTTCTCATCTGATTCATAGGGAGAATATTTGTAATCTACCATCTTGCTTGTCATCTTTGATCTCTTTCCTTCAAGGCATATTATGTCAGCTAAACCAAATCATAAAAAAACCAACGTACCTTAGCATCATTCAGGGAGGATATCAACTACAAGATCAACCAATCAACATAATACATGTATAAACATCATAACAGCATGTAAATATGTAGCATATAGATAAAACAACATATAAACATCATTACATCCATCGTAGAGTCATCAATGCATGACCATGTCATTCACATACCATGACCTCATGGATGACAAAAAAAACATACTAATGTACAATTGACAACATGTAAGCACTTGACATGCATAAACAATGCATAAACAATCTTACACTCATGATGACACATTCCACAACAACCCCATCAATATTCACATGATGCCATCACTGCGACCATGAACAACACCATGCATATGCTATAAGAACATATACCACAATCATAAGGTACACATATGCAACCAACATGAATGCATGACCAACACACTACACATACAGTCTGAGGGGTGAACCATGCTCTAGTACCACTCCGTAACACCCTCCTCCCAAATCTACCTAAGTAACCGACCAACCAGGGTAAACATGTGACGAAGAGTTACTATGATATGATTCAACTCCCTATGTGTCAATTCAGGAAGTGGAACCGATGGGACACAACAACATAGACCTTATGCACCTGCAATATAACCCCTAAGAGCCATCCAAACCTTCTAGGTGAATATCCCCTGAGACAAACTATTTTTTTGTTGGACTAACCCCCCAGTCACTCCCTTTCCAATCCCTCCAAGTGACTAAGAGCCCCAGTCACTCCCATGAGCCTTCATGAGTTCGAATGCAACCTTTTTCTGCTAGTGCTATGCTAGCAACTACGTGATTTAAGGCTAAATTTCAGTGCTAGGACCCAGGTCACTGCCCACAACTCCATGAAATTTAAAATAATCAAAGATAACAATATAATAATGATACAAATGAAATTACTTGAACAAGGACTTGACTGGATCTTTGCTAGCCATGACAGGAATTTTGTCAAACATGTCACAAATATGTAATCTACAGGTTTAAACGACATATCTAAGCATAAGGGTCTCACACTTTTCTAAGAATCATTAAGAAGCATTGATGCCTCATCACAATAATTTCATTACCATCTATTAATCCATACATTCATTGTAAATTCAGTCTTTAATCAAAACATGATGAGAGCCATACATTATCATTGTCATAAATCTCATTTATAACCAGCATATAATCAAAATAAATAACAAGGATATAACAACCATATAAACCACATATAAACAAGTATATTTACCCATCAATGCAAGAGGAAATAGTTATTATTTCCATAAGAAAAACACAACCAATTCTGGGACTTCCATGTACCACCTGACCATCGACATGGCTAAACTAAATCTCTTTTTAATATAGTCACTCTTGTGTCATACATGGGATCTCATAAAACACATCAATTAAAACCAAACCAAGGCTTCCAAAGGCCAACCCACCTAAACCCTCAACCAGTGATTCCACCTCACGGTCGGACATCACTAACCATCACCAGATCAGTCTCTACCTAAGTTGTTTAGGGCTCGAGAGAATTTGTTCCAACTAGGGCTTCCAGGACTAGTAAATCAACCCACAACTATCATCGGGCTTCTAGAGAATTTTTCCAACCAAGGCTTCCAGGACTATTAACTCAAACCATCAAGGTCTTCTAGAGCATTTTCCAACCAAGGCTTCTAGGACTAGTAACTCAACCCACAACTGTCATCAAGCTTCTAGAGAATATTTCCAACCAAGGCTTCCAGGACTAGTAACTCAAACCACCAAGGGCTTCCAGAGCATTTTTCCAACCAAGGCTTCCAGGACTAGTAACTCAACCCAATTTGTTACAAGGATTCTAGAGCGTTTTTCCAACCAAGGCTTCTAGGAACTAATAACTCAACCCACAGCCAAAGGCACAAGAAAACCAACCAGAAAAAAAAAAAAGTAAAACCCACAACACCATGACTATCAAGGAAATGGAAAGGATAGATAAAACCACTATCAATATAGGCAATCCTCCATGTCAATAACAGATCATGGCCAAGAAACCACATGCATGCCAAAACTAGTGACGAAAACATACATGCAACTTGGTACCTGCAAGAAAAACATGTTGTAGCTGCTAATCCCGATGTTCTCTTGCAGTTTTTTGCTCTTCCTTCACCTTCTTTCTCTGAATCCCAATTATGCCACACTCCTCCAAGAGTTCTCCAAGAAAACTATATGTGTCTAAGATTATGAGAGAGAAAGAATAGAGAGAGAGCTCCAAAACTGAACTGAAAAAAAGTCTGTGAACTAATCCTCATAAGCCTTTTTATTAATGAGGCCTCTAATTTCTTCAAATTTCCATTATTTTCCTTCATTTTCCTCCTCACATGAAATCTGCGACCTTTCACCTTCCTTTTCTCCTAATTTCCATTATTTTCATAAATAAAATGGCAATTAATTCAGCATGCCTTTCGAAATCCTTAGCCATTGTCTTTTCCAATTTCCATGGCCATAATAAACCATATGAACACCCACACTAGGATTTTTTTCCTAATATTAATCTTGGAATATGTGTCCCATGACCAAGGTCTTATTATGTTTCATTTAGTAACTTTTATTACAAGGAATTTTCACAAGGGTTGTTACAGAGGATGTTTGATGGCAAGGATCTAGTAACATGGATACTACAGATGGAGCAATATTTTGATCTACATGATGTGAAACCCTCACAAAAGGTACGCATTGCATTTTTATATTTAAAACCAAATCAGTTTGTATGGTATAGATGGCTATATTCTCATAACAACTTGTCGCCTTGTCAATTTTTATGGAAGAAATGATATCACATTATGGAGAAACATAGAGAAACACCTTCTTTAGCCAATTAATAAATCTCAAACAAAAGGGTTCAATAATAGAGCACGTTGAATAATTACAAAAATTGAATATTAGGGTAACCAATATTCCAGAGGATCATAGGATTGATGTATTCATAGGGACTTTAAAATATAACATCCAACATGAGGTTCGCCTTTGGGAACTTGATTCATTAGAGAAGGCATTCAGGGTGGAAAGAAAAGTTGAAATAAAAATTATGGCAACAAAGAAGTCTACCACTCACAACTACAAAGATGGAAGTGTTGCTTCTCCTAGTTTTCCACAACCTACAAAGTTGACACCACAACAATTGGAGGGAAAAAGAGCAAAAGGGATTTTTTACAGTTGTGATAGAATATACACTAAAGGTTATAAGTGTGTTGGGAAGAAATTATTCTACATAGATTCTAAAGAGGAGGAATAAAAGGAACAAGAAACATCAAAAGAGTAGGATATACACCAGGAACCAACCCCAGAGAAAGAAGAAATGAATCTGACCATATCTTGTAATGCATTGGCAGGAATTACCACTCCTCAAACTTTCAAGATAGAAGGATATATCAAGAACAAAAAGGTAATAATGTTGATTGATTCGGGTAGTACCCATAATTTTATTCATTGTAAGATAGCCAAGGAATTGAATTTCCTCATATATCAAACACCATAGTTTCAAGTGATGGTTGCAAATTGAGAACTATAAATTTCTTTGGAAGGTTCCATAATATCAAGCTAACCATGGGGGAACATGTATTGAATATTCCAATGCTTTCCATTCTAATGGGTGGTGTTAATGTTGTAATAGGAATCCAATGGTTACAATCTTTGGGGACAATAGCTTTCAATTTTCAAGAATTTTTTTATTTTTTTTTGGGAAGGAAAGGAAGTTGAATTAAGGGGTATCACAAGGAAAACATGAAATATAATCAACTCTAATGGCATCACAAAGCTTCTGAAGAAATAAAAACAAGGCATAATTTCACAATTATGCTCACTAGAGGTTCAAACATCGAAATCATTTATTTCTCCAGATATCCAAAAAGTATTGGGAAATCATTCCAAGGTGTTTGAGACTCCCAAAGGCCTCCAACCTATTCATGATCATGATCATTCTATTCACTTGATTCCATGAAGTGTTCCTCCAAACATCAGGCAATATAGATATCCTTATGGCCAAAAGAGTGAAATTGAATGTATGATTGCAGAAATGCTAAAGGCTGGTATAATTCAACCTAGTCAAAATTCTTTCTCTGCTCCAATAGTATTGGTGCACAAGAAGGATGAATCATGGAATATGTGTATAGGGAGCTCAACAAGCTCACTATTAAAGATAAATTTCCCATTCCTGTCATCCATGAATTTTTGGATGAATTACATGGAGAAATTTACTTCACCAAGATGGATCTTCGTTCAGGATATCATCAAATTAGAATGAAGACTGCAAAAATTCTTAAAACATCATTCAAAATTCATGAGTGTCATTATGATTTTTTGGTCATGCTTTTTGGCCTTACTAATGCACCTTCCATATTTCAAGGTTTGATGAATTCCATTTTTAAAACCCTCCTTAGAAAATGTGTATTAGTATTTTCTGATGATATACTAATCTACAACAAGCCTTGGAAGGATCATTTTCAATGTGTTGATAGGGTTCTCAAACTATTGGAGGAGAAACAATTATATGCAAAAGCCTCCAAATGTTTCTTTGGAGTACATAAGGTGGAATATTTGGGTCATATTGTATCTCATGAGGGTGTTAAGGTATACCCTAACAAAATTAAAGCCATTAAGCAATGGAAAATCCCCACAACCATAAATCGCGTTCAAGGATTTCTCGGGTTGACAGGTTATTATTGCAAGTTTGTAAGAATTATGGAATATTAGAAAGACCTATAACATCATTACTGAAGAAATGTACATTTTTTTGGACTCCAGAAGCAACTGAGGCATTTGAACATCTTAAAGAGGCAATGTACCAAGCACCGGTCTTAGCTACACCAGACTTCACAAAAACCTTTATTGTGGAATTTTATTCCTCAGGAAATGGAATTGGTGTTGTTTTAATGCAATAAGGAAGGCCCATTTATTTTGAAATTTGTCTAATTAAAGGAAAGTATTTACACAAACCTATTTATGTGAAGGAAATGTTGGAAATACTACATGCAGTAAAGTAATGGAAACCTTACCTAATGGAAGATACTTCAAGGTAAAAACAAATAACGATAGTATTAAATACTTTTTGGAACAAAGATTATCTTCAGAAGAGTAACAAAAATTGGCAACAAAGATGTTGGGCTATGACTTTGTAATAATCTACAAAAAATGGAAGATTTTTTTTTGCAAATGCACTCTCAAGAAAGGATGAGGATGTGGAAGCATTTCATTGTTCCATTTCTATTATCCAACCTGAGTGGATAATCGAAGAAAGGGATGAATGAAATAATGATGAAGAGGTGTGGACACTCATTCAAAAGTTTCAGCAAGATCCCAGTACATTTGATACATTTATCTGGAAAAATGATCTATTATGGTACAAATATCACTTATATCTTTGTAAAAATTCCCTACTCAAATAAAATATTCTTTTGGAATTGCACACCACTCCCTTATGAGGGCACTCAATATTTTTAAAAACATACCATAGAGTCAAGAAGGAATATTTTTTGGATGGCCTTAAATATGATATTCATAAGTTTGTGGCATAATTTTTTGTTTTCCAACAAAATTTTAGCCAATTAAGACCTCAGTTTTGTTACAACCTTTATCCATTCCAAGTTAGCGTTGGGAGGAGGTATCAATGGATTTTATCACAGGTTTACCCACGTCTGAAGGAAATAGTGTCATCATGGTGATAGTTGATATACTTACCAAGTATGCACACGTTTGTGCATTATCTCATCCTTTTAAAGCCAATAAAGTTGCTACTGCATTTATGGAAACAGTTAAAAATCTTCATGGAAACCCAAAGATTATAGTAAGTGATAGAGATCCCATTTTCACTAGAAATTTTTTGAAAGAATTATTTTTTTGTCTTTGTACTCAATTAGCTCATAGCTCATCTTATGATCCTCAACCTTATGTAGAAAATGAGATAGTGAACAAATGTTTAGATGGATATCTTCATTTCTTTTTATCTAATAAACAAACACAATGGTTCAAGTTGTTACCTCTAGTTAAATGGTTGTATAAAACTTCCTTCCATATTGCAACAAAAATGACCCCATTTATGGAACGCTATGGATATCATCCACCATCCATCACATCATATTTAAGAGAAAATTCTAAGGTTAAAGCAGTGGAATATCACATTGAGCATCAACAACAAGTTCTACAACTCTTAAAGGATATTCTGAATTTGGCGCATAATGAAACAACCGGAAGATAAACATCGCAGTGAAAGAAGTTTTGATGTAAGTGACTAAGTATTTTAATGACTACAACCATACAACCAAATGTCTTTCCAGCAAGCTAAGAAGGACAATAAATTATCACCCAAATACTACGGTCCTTACAAGGTGTGAAAAAAATTGGTACTATGGTATAAAAATTGGAGTTGCCTGCATATTCCTGAGTACACCAAGTTTTCCATGTTTCATGCTTAAAGAATTTTATTAGTGACAAGCTTCTAGTTCAAACCATGTTTCCAGAAATTGACGAAGAAGGAAAAATCATATTTGAGCCTGAAGCAGTCATGGAAACAAGAACCAAATAGCTACGTAGTCAATCAATTTCAGAGTATCTCATTAAGTGGAAGAACTTTCCTACTAAAGATTCCACATGGGAGGATGTGAATTTTATACAGAAGCATCCAAAACTACTCAAGCATCGAGGACGACACTTTTTTTAAGGAGAGGGGCATGTTAGGTCCCTATAATACTAATGTAGACCCCTTATTATTATTGTTAGTGTAACCCCCTTATTGTTATTATTGTGCCCATGTAGCCCCCATATTGTTATTGTTGTGCCCCATAGAAGCCCACTATTGTTATTGTTGTGCCCTTATTTTATTATTGTTACGTAGGATCTCATTATATTGTGACCTCTTAGACTCCTATATATACAAAGGAGGTATTGTCATTTTTATCATCCAATAATTTCTCATTTATGTAATATAAATGAGGTTTCCCCCTCGAAGAGGATAATTTTTAAGCCATTGTTCTATCTTTTCTTCTATTTTGTGAGCTAGTTGCATGGCACACCCTATTAGGATTGGTGGGTTTATCTTGAAATATTCATTATTCCTAGAGATCAGTATTCCCCAACCGATAATAGGTGGTAAGCTGCTATTCTTTTTTAGATTTTCTTGTTCCCACCACTGCTTCCACACATATTTGTAAGATGTGCCCTACCATATTAAAGTTAATCGCAAGTAGTTTCAAATAGTTTTCCATAGTTCTGAAGTGAAAGGATAGTGAAGAAAGAGGCAATCCATTGTTTCCTTAGTGTTTTTGTATAGGGCACACCAGCTTAGCCTAGCCATATACCTTATTTTTAAATTGTCTCATTTAGGAACCTTATTTTCCATGGTGCACCATTGAAACAACTGAACTTTAGCTGGTTTGATAATTTTCTCCACTTCTAAGCTCTCTCTCCCAATCTCTTGTCAACAATATATATATTTCTGAAAAGGAGAATGCAACTAGCATAATGAGGCTTCCCTGTCTTTGAGGCGAACATGGGAGGTATTCAGAGTAGTGGTATAATTTTTCCATTATCATGAGTATTTAATTAGAAAATTCAATTGGTTTGTGTTATCCCAACCCTATGCCTAAAGATAAGTACGAGCATTATCATCCACCTAGTTCAAGGTACTACCTTCCATTTATATTTATGAATTCAACCATATCTTGAAGAAAAGAAAAAAGATATTGCAACCCACCTGTTATCACTCAGAAAAAATGAAGCATCATTTGAAAAAGTCATATAAGTTCATGTGTCAAAGGTTGGGTTGTAGGGTTCATTTTTCATTACTTGGTCAAGGAAAATTTTAATTTTTTCTTATTAAGCTTACCCTAAGGTCTAAACCCACTCTCTTTCAAATCCCCTCATGTCACATCACTCATAATTTTCTAAAATTTTTCATTTCCCAAGGTTTTAGCATCGAAATGGTCATTTTAGCCAAGAAACCACAGTTTTGTAAAGAAATACACTGAGAAATTTCACTTTTTGCTACGATACCGTTGATACTTTCGTAGCGAAAATGCCTAGAAATACACTAAGAATGCTATGAAATTGAGGTTTCCTGTCTGTCATGTCAAATTATCTATTAGGTATCAGAAAATCATTTGAAAAGGATAAGTTAGATACCATTCGAGTCAGTTAGGGTAGGTATCAAGGTACATGGTAAGGGCTGAAGTAATCATCACTATTTTAAGCATGTATGAGTCTTCATTGCATTATGAGTGGGCATCGAACTTCAAAATCTTTCCAAATTAAGTCATTTCTCATTATTCATTCCTTCTTTGCTGATATTGAGCTCTGGAGAGCATTTCATTAAGCCAAATTTGTGGCTGGTATTTTCAAAGGTTGTAGATATTAGTGATTAAGTGAGGCAGATAATTATCAAGCGAGGCAGAGAACTATCAAGCGAGGCATAGAACTATCAAGTGAGGCAAAAAACTATCAAGCGAAGCAAAGAAGACACTAAAGAAACTATGGCTACAAAAATAAAGACAAATAAGGGTGGCCAATGTCTGAGATATGAGCCATCATATATGAATCTGATCAATGAAGACCCAACAGCTATAGAATTATTTAGAAGGACAGGATGTTTATAGCTTTGTGAAAGACTACAAGGCTGCCATGTATAGGTTTCCAAATAATTTACTCTAAATTTCAGTGGAAAATCTACTAAAGTGCAGATGTTGAATCTCACCATTACACCAGAGGTAATTGCAGCAGTGACAGGGATTCCAAGGGGACAAGAGAAATGGTTCAAAGGGTTCAAATTCAACATGGAGGAGTGCAAAGAGTTTATCAAGCTAGAAAATAATGAAATGGACCTTACAAATTCCATTCCAAGGATTTGCATGAAATATAACTACTGAAAGTTGTTTCTTATCATCCAGACATATTTCACTTGTAAAGGGAGATACCATAAAGTCTACTCTTACCATTTCAAGCTTCTCCTACACTTTGTTGGTAAGATATCTCTTGACCTGCCTTTTTATTTACACGGAAGTTTAGAAAAAATGGCAGATAAGGTCCAAGAAAAATCTGAAGGAAGTGAAACCTCATTGTTTCATCATGGTTTAATAAAATTTCCGGTTTTAGATGAGCTCCAAAGACTAGGCAGAGACAGGTCTTCTTTCCTATTTTTTAGTGGTTTTTAAATGGATACCCTTACCCCTACAAGAACTCCTAAACCTAGGGGTATCCCATAACCATTAGTGGCAGAACAAGGTGAACCAATAAGAGTGAATAAAATTGAAACAATCATGATGGAAACAGAGCAATTTCAGAGTTTTGATACACCCATTGTCCCACCTGCAAAACAAAAGACAATAGTGATCAAACCTACAAAACAAGAACAAGTTGTGAGTAAACAAGGAAGCAAAAGGATTACAAGGAGTCAAACAGTGGCTTTAGAAGTCAAAATAGTGGCTAAAGGAAATATAGAAGACATACTACATGCCATTGATATAGAAGAGACTGATATAGTCCAGGCTGAGGATATAGATGAAGGTGGACAGAAACTCAAGAAAGCTAAATCTGCAAAGAATCTGGGGATTGAAGGTGAGGATGTAGGTTTTATGTTCTAAGCTAGGAAGCCCATGACAAGGCATGCTAGAAAGCTATTGGAGATAAATAAATAGGTTCATCCACCCACTGACACAGCCCAGCTACCACAAGACATCATTGACCTTTCATGACCTGCAGAGAAAAATCTAGTTAGCAAGCCAAAGAAAGTAAAAGAGAAAGTAATTGAAAAAACGGAGTTTGAACTTCTTGAAGAACAGTTGAAGTTGGCTAATATTGAAATAGTTGTCATGAAGAAGGAGGAAAGGAAACATAATATCCAGAAGATTCAATTTGAAAATATGAAAGAGGTGTGGGAAGAGCAGGTTGACACTGTATCAAAGACCCTAGACAACACACAACAGTTAATCAAATGGACTATGCCATTGAGGAAAGAGGTAAAACATGTCAGAATAATGAACTTGTATTTGAAATCTACCAACAGAAAGTTGAAGGATCAGGTTAAAGACCTCCAGGAACATCTAGAACTAATCCATGAGGAGTTGGAGAAGAAAGTCTTAAAAATGACAGTAGTTGAGGAGCCAATAGCTCAACTCATCATCAATGAGGAAGAAACACATAAAGACTCATATTTTGAGTTTTTTTATGTTTTTAAAGGTCAATAGAATGTTAGAAACAAATCTTTTACACCTGGAAAGTATATTTTTGAAGCTAGACAAAAATTTGGAAAAAACATAGTTTTCAGCAGTTTTGTAGCATTTCCTAGGCTTGAAGCCTGGAAAACGCTACGAAACCATGTGTAGCTTTCTTTTTGTGTTAAAAACCATTTTGGGGAGCTTCCAGGAGGATAAAATCACATGGAGGATGTATCAAGGCATGATGAAGACAATACAAAAGGAAAGAGACATAAATTTTGATGGCAAAGGGAATTTTTGTAACGCTACAAAAGTACGCTACGAAAATGTCATACTTTCGTAGCGTGACGTTTTGAAGCTTTGTGAGCAGGTTTTTGTGAAGTTTTGGACAAGTGGATGCTTCAAAGGGTCAAAGGAATATGTTAGCAGTTATCCAAGACTTGAATACTAGTAGATGAAGACAACTCGTCAGCCAAAGGACTGTTAAATAAAATAGCTATCATTGTGTAACAAGTCTATTAAAGGGCAGATATTTGAATTTGTAAAGGGTTGGATATTTTTTGGCAATACTGTAGCTTTATGTAACTTGACTATTTTCAGTAATACAAAGGACTTTTTACTTGACCAACCTGAGATTCTCATGGAGTTTTTAGTGCTTACTTGATCTATACTTTCTATGTGTACCATTTTCAATGGTTTTCATCTTTAATACTCAGAATTCATAGGTGTATGCTCTGACTTCCTTTAATAATGAATTAGTTGTGTAATATCATGTTTATTGTGTGATTTACCTCTACTAAAAACTCTTACATGCCTCAGCTTACATATCAAGTGAATTTACTACTGAACTACTGAACTTGTTAACTCCATAAGCCCAAATATTGTAGACTTATACTATTTTCAACCTACACACGTCACAAGCTATTTATTTTCCAAGTATAGTTAGCCATCTAATTTCATCATAATCAAATATCATTAACCCTTTTTGAGAGAGCCCTCTCAAACTGAACAGGCTAGGCTTCAGTCATAAGTTGGTTTGGAACAGTTACATGAAGTTGTCGGATTATCATCCAATCAAGTGAAATTTTGTGATAACACCACCCAAGGATCAATACCAATCCTCACCTTTTCATTCGTTTCCAACTTTCTAGACCAAACATTTTTCACCCATAGATAAAAAGGCTAAGGATGTTTTCCATATAACTAAAATGTTTGACCTCTGCTTGTTTGGAATTCGTATCCATTCTTCAAGAGAGAAAGGATGGATATACTTCCTAAATAAAACATATGTCCATAGACTATCAGTGGATAATAATCTCCAACCAATTTTTTCTAACAATAGTTTAGTAGACAAGTATAGGTATTTTAGACCCTATCCTCCCTGCATCTTTGGCAAAGAAATTTCAACCCATTTAACCCAAGGGAAAACCCATCCATATTTTGACCCTATCTGTAAAAATCTACAACATGTCTTACAGAAAGAGTTCATTACCCCTTTTGGTATCCATGGAAATAACATCCAGAAAAATGGAATAACTTCTTAGATTGATTTTATGAGAACCAATATGTTGGCTCTAAACAACCATTTGAAACTTCATTCCTTTAATCTCTTTTCAATTTTTGTTGTTAGACAGTTCCAATCAACCTTTTTATAGTCATTAGTTTCAAGTAGAACCCCAGATACTTTAAACCTTCATTAAAAAATTTAGAGTGAAAATGAAAAATATTATGAGCGTTTGTCGCCCCGTCCCTAGAAAGATCAAGCAGGGAGAGAGTATATTTTTGAATATTTACCTACATTCATGTAGCTTTATTGAAGAGTGATGGGACCCTTTTGATGGTTGCAATATCATGTCTAGAAAAAAATAATAATAATAAAATATCATCCATGAAAAAGATATGTGTGATGGTTAAATCATCAGCTACAATAGAACCCTTTAATTCACCCCTCCATTTTGCTTCATTTAACAATTTTCTAAGGCCCTCAACCACTAGCAAGAATAATAGGGAAGAAAGTGGACAACCATGTCGTAAACCTCATTATGCATGAAAAAATGTTGAATTTTAATCATTCATGAGACTGCAAATGATACATTGGTTACATAACTCATAACCCAATTAATGAAAGGAACTTCAAATCCCAAATGGGTCATTATCAATATGATATATATCTAACTGAATCTATCTATGCTTTGGAAAGGTCATTTTTAATCACTAGGCCTTTTATTTTCTTGGTTTTTAAAATATGAAGCCCTTCTTGAGCAACCCCTATAGCCTCATGAATATGTTGACCATCCAGAAAGGCAAATTGTTCATTGGATACATTTTATGATAAGATCAGTTTAAGCCTATTGGTTATGATTTTTGCAATGGCCTTGTAAATGCAGTTGCATAATGATATGGGCCTAAATTCATTAAAAGGGTGTGGATAATCGGTCTTGGGGATGAGGGAAATAAAGGTGTAGTTAAAATAATCAAGCTTCCTACTAAATTGCCTACATTCGTCCATCACCTTTAAGAGGTCTCCCCAAAAAAATTTATAAAGCTCCATGAAGAGTTTTACCAATCATCCATTAGGTCCAAGCATTTTATCCTTTTAAAAACTATGGATAACCTTTTTTAAAACATTGGTTTCATTACGCATTGGTTATCTTCATCACCTATGAATCCATGGAAATATTGAGCCAACAAAATAAATTTGGCAATGATCACTTTAGGAGGATCCTTATAAATATTGCTGAAGTGATTTTTTCCCATCCTTGTGAGATCTTCATATATTGAAGCTCTACCTCCATCTAGATCATCCAAATCCAAAATATTATTGTGAGCTCGATGACCCTTAGAAAAGTGTTGAAATAACTTTGTATTTTCATCTCCACTCTTCAACCATATTTCTCTACTCTTTTCCCTCCTAGTCTATTCCCTTTCTTCCAAAAATCTCTTGTTGGTAGCCTCTAGATGAATTTTCCTCTGTTTTGATTCCTCCAAAAAATAACCCCCCCCCCTTTCACGAGCTTCCAAATGCTCCAACTCTTCCTCCACAACTTTAAGATCTTCATCCTCCCTCTATATTTTAAGGGTAGACTACTCAATCATAGAATTTTTCACCCTTTTAATATTTTCAACAAATTGAACCACCATAGGTAGATCCCTATAATGGTTGTAAAGTATCCAATTTCTAGCTACCAAATTACAAAAATATTCATCTTTTAGCCATGATGCATTGAATTTTAAATGGCTTCCTCGTTTGTTAAATCTCTCTTTCACTTGCAATAAAATTGGATGATAGTCATATTCACCCCCCACCCCTACCCATTTATGAAAAAGAGGGACCCTTTCCAATAAATATCATGTCATAAGGAAATGATCAATACACTTGGTTATCATTGCATCTCCAGCTCTCCTATTTCTCTAGGGGGGTTTATACTTGATCAATTCCACATTACACAATTTTTGTTCCTCCAAAAGACAACTAAAATAGTTATAAATGGACTCTATATGAGCATGAGAACACCAAATTTCAGAGGCCCCAAGGGAGAAATTCAAATCCCCCCAATTACTAAATTATCAACATTCATATACCAATTAGACAATAGCCTTTCCCTAAAGGCATTCCTATCTAGAAAGGCTTGTAAATATTAACCACCTTAACCTCCTTCTCCAATTTAGAAGAAAATATATCAGCTCCCAAAATCAAATCTAACCCCCAGATCTCAAAATCTTGATAGATTTTTGGTTAAAACCAATAGTCAAGACTCATAACCTCCCTTTTATGTCATATGCCACAAAACTTCAGCCTTGTAACAAATATTCCAGTGCCTTTAAAATTGAATCCCCATTCCCAAAAGTTTCTTATAGAAAAATAATATCAGTGTTTTCAGATTGAACCAATCTCCTCAAATCTAGTTTTTTGGAGGGGCTAACAAAACCTCAACAATTGAAAGAGAGAAAAATCATTAGGGTATCAAGCCCAGGGCACATGCTTCTCTTAGTTCCCCAACAATATACCTATATCTACTAGAAACTATGTCCATATTGGCTTTAATTTTATCCCTTAATATATTGGATTACATTCCTCGAATGTGCCCTCGAGACTTGATCGGGGAAGAAGGGCCTAGGCACCCTAATAACAAAAATGGAGTCCCTCTTCCTAGAATTAGATAAAAGGTTATAATAATCAAATGAATCAATGGATGTATCCAAATCCCTATATGGGGAAGGTATCAAGGGTAGGAAACAAGAGGGAGCAGGAGGGGTAGGATAAGAAACAATAACCAAATATAGATGAGTTAGGCCAAATCTAGATAAAAAAGGAGACACTGAAAAATCACCTAACCCCATTTCCAATGAACAAAAATATCTAATGATATTTGAAAAGGGGAGAGTAGAAGAGAAAATACCTAGAGACGATATTCCTTAAGAGTATGGGTTTCCCTCTTGAGTGTCATCTTATCCAGAAAATGGCGTCCTGCCACCCCTCAAATTTAATTCCCTATATGTTCTCATTGGATATGACTTTCCCTGTTGACAAACCTATGGATTAGTCTCAGTCGACATACCTCATAGGGCTTCCCCCTACCCCCTCCTGATTTCTCCCTCACAGTAATCCTTTCAACCTTTCTTACCCGTACAAGGGAGAGGGAAATCCTTTAGAACATGACCATGTTTATGTCACTTGCAACACCTGAAGGGTATTCCTTCATAATCCAAGTTAATCCTATGAGAATAACCTCGATAGGTAATATTTATTTCTATGTACCTTCACTAGAGTCCAAATAAACCAAAATTGTTTCCATGGCCATATTTATATTGATTTAATATGACCTATCAATCTCCAAAAATGATCCTAATGTGTTTCTGATAAACCTAAATACGTCCAAAGAATAGTGCTAAGGTGGCAACCCAATAATTCTTACCAACATAGGGGCATAGCCCAATTTATCTCAGTTGGCATAAAAAAAATGGTTTCATCTTTTCATTAGTACCAATGAAGAATCAATACATCAGTTTTTTTTAGAACCTAGTTGGCCACTTCCACATAATTGAATTAAAACATGAACCATGCTCATGTTAGTGTGATTAAATTAGGGAGTTCATTCAAATTCTCCCCCCAATGTTCCTTTTTATTCCATTCACATAGGAGCTCAACCAAAAATTTACTACCTATGGCTCAACCCACCACCACTCTCTCTAATGTCTCCATAGCTCCCCTTAACTAAACTTCATCCCCGAGCACTAAGTTTTGTTCCTAATTTTTTAGTTTGGGACACTCATTTTTTTTTTCTTCCTAGGGCAGTGGTATCTCACTAGGATTGCTTGAACGTTTAAGGTTTCCACTTGCTGATCAAGCCCCATTTATTACTCCGCGGACCTATCGTTTTTCTCTTTCATAGTTGTCAAGTAGTTAGATGTTCCTATTGGATGAATCCCTTCAAACCCTAAATAAAAACCCTTGAATAAATCATCTCCCATCCTTTTTTCACCGCCATAGACAAACCCTTCTCCAACATTAGCTTCAAAGGAAAATATTGGTCTTGAAAACCATATACTTCCCTCCACTGCCTCGTTAAGGACCTGCTCAAAACCATGGAAGTCCTCTTAGAGGGTACCCCCAAAATGGGCATCCAAAGTAGTGTTGGTGTACAATTATTTGCATGCATCCAGCTCTGATAGACTAATCCCTAGTGAAATACATGTCCCCAACATTGTATATGAGCCCTTACTTTATTCTAAAGGGAAACCAAGAGGAGAAATGGCATACTGATATTATTGACTCTCTAGGCTAAAGAGAAGTGTTAACTCCCATATCCAAAGTGTCGGTTGTACCACAAACCTAGAGATCATGAGCCTAAGGTGGAACCTATGTATAAATGGGAGCATATTCATTGTTACCAAACAAATAATCAACCTCATCCACCATTTTTTTGCCACCCTCAACCCTATACTTTTAATTAACCGCTAGCATGAATAGGGTGAAAACAACCTGCATGCTTGTGTTGAAGATTGCAACAAGAAACAGTGGAGGCATCCTGAAACATCCTTCCTGATCCTAGTTGGAAAGTGATCACCTAAACTAGGTGGGGCCCACACAGGTGATTTTTGTCGCAAAGTCTATTTTTAGACTATGTCTATTTTTAGACTATGTCTATTTTTAGACATGTTGATCATATTCTATGAGTTGCAGGATGCTATTTGTGGATGGTTGGTCAAGTTGGAAAAATAGATGGACTTCTATTTTTAGACATATTGGGTGGAGTCTATTTTTAGATTTCCAGTCTAAAAATAGATATGTCGAATATTATTAGCTCTTAATAATATTTGGACTCTAAACATTATCTTATTCTCTTGGAGCACTTCAGTTAAGTGCACAGATGTGGCACAATAGCTAATAGAAGGATTTACGCTATTCCTGAGGGTTTACTAGAGCTATTGCATGGAGGACTTCAGTTAGAACTCATGTGACAGAGTTTGGTGGAGTTATAGAAGTAGTTGGTGGAGTTGTGTTCAGTTTAACTCAGTTAGACACAGTTGAGCTAGTTGTATCTAGTCTAACTGATTGATACACTAGTGAGAGTGGTGTGAATTAATTATTAATTAATTCACTAATTATTAACTCATTAATAAACTAAAGAATACATTATTTAACTACAGTGCATGGACAGTTTCAGTGGAGACCAATGAAGAGGTAGGTGAAAGAGCAGTGTGACTATCAGTTGTGACTATAGTGTTGCATGATTTGCAACACACAGTGGTTGGAGATGCCAATGGATATTGCGTGAGCAAGGCTGGGGAAATTCAAACTCATCCATAGCCATTCTTCAGCAGGGATTGCGCAGTAGAGGCAGGCTAAAGGCTGGCAGAGATCGGTGCATGGATTTGCAAGATTGGGCCTGATTAGTGTGTAGCAATTGGAGATTGTACTGAGAGCTTGTGAGTAGCTTTGTATGATGATTGTTACATGATCTCTATGACATATATTATATACATATAGTTGGGGTTTTTAGCTTTAGGCTTTCCTGTTAAAACATTGTGTTCATATGTGTGAATTTTTATGGTTTCAATGTGTGCATGCAATTGATTTTATTTCCGAAATTAATGATCAATGGTAGAAGAGATTCTGTATTATGCATGAAGATAAGTAGTGTGTGATCAGGAGAATCTTGGTGAATAATATATCATTTATTCAAATTTCTACATGGTATCAGAGCGATATTGATCATTGGAGAAATTGCAAAGCATTGAAGCGGTTGAGTTTTGTGCTGGTGGAATTAGAAATTGCTACAGTGATTTCTTGGTGTCGAAGTTGAGATGTCTTTCAAATGGATTGCGATTGGATTATTCCCTTGAGGGCAGCTCGAATTATATTGCATGGAAGGAAAGGATGGAGGCAGTTTTGGATGACAATGGGTTGAAGGAGTTCATAGATACTGATATTCCTAAACTAGGTTCTAGCGATGCTACCGCACTTGATGCATGGCAAAAGAAGGTAGCAAGGTGTCGAAGGATTCTGCTGGAAGGTGTGAAGGATCACATAGTGTCCAGCCTTCATGGTAAAGCTTCTCCATTCTTGATGTGGAAAGCTTTGATAGATTTTTTCCAAATCAAGAGCGACTAGAGGAAGTTGGCGCTCAAGGATAAACTCAGGAAAATAAAAATGGAGAAGAATGATACTATTTCGGTATACTTGACAAAGTTTGTCCACTGCAGGGATGAGCTTGAGAGTTTAGGAGTTAGTGTGGATGACGAGGAATTGGTGAGCTTGGCTCTCCTTGGGCTTCCGAAGAGTTGGCATTCCTATCAGGACTCTATCAATGGTCAGGAGAAACTGCCAGGATGGGAGCGACTTTGGTCGGATCTTGTGCAGGAGGAGATAAGGCGGGATACCAAGGATGGATCTTCATCAAAGCATGATGATGAAGAGGATTGCGTTTGGATGCCAAAGCAAGGAAAGGGAAGGGGAAGAAAAATCCTTCTCAATCTAGTGTGGATGGCAAAGAGCGTGACATGTCCAAAGTGAAGTGTTTTCACTATCACGAGCATGGACATTTCGCCATGCATTGTCCACAGAAGAAGAAGAACAAGCAGGTTGTTGGAGCTGCAACTGGTGAGGCTCTTGCCTCGCAATTTGAGCTGGACTTCTCATTGATCGCATGCATGGTGTCTAGTGCATTGGGATTGGGGTGGTATTTTGATAGTGGCGCTTCCTTTTACATGATGGGAGATGTGAATCTTTTCAGTGACTTGGTGGAGAAATATCTCCAGTTACATGTTGAGTTGGGCGAAAATGGACGATACAATGTGACCGGCATTGGTACCATTACCTTTTAGAGGGAGTTAGGTCCACTCATTCTTTTACAAGATGTTGTGCGTGTTCCAGGTTTAAAGAAGAATTTAATCTCAATCGCAATGTTAGGAGGATAAAGGGTATGATGTTGTCTTTAGTGAAGGAAAAAATTTTTCCTTCAAAAGATAAAGCAACAGGAAAAGTCAAGAAGGTTGGGATTCGAGCCAAGAATACCTACGTAATTGAAGTAGATGGGATTTCTACGGAGCTTCCTACTGTTGGGAAGTGCAAGAAAGACATGTAATTAATGCTTGAGAGGGAGCAAGTTTTGCATGAAGGTAATAGTGAACCTCGGGATGTGGAGAAGCCACAATATGAGGATCATGGAGTGGAAGAAACCACTCATGCAGAGAAATTTCGTGCCAGATGGGCAGAGGGAGTGCATGCATCTATACCACCAGGTGAGAGGTGGGGCAACATGAATGATTAATCCCAAGAGGAGATTTCTGGGCAGGATTCATTAGATGTTGTGGATCTCATGAATTGAACCTGGCTACAAGGTGCCCACTGCACAGCAGTATCATGATCAATTGGATTGATGTAGTGAGATCAAAGTGACAGTGTCAGATAATGGAGCGCGGTTCAGAGTTGACAGCAAGTGCAAAGTGCATGGGTGCAAAGTTCAACAACGCAGTGGTTCCTGAAGACATGTGCAGTTGGTACTAGCAGAAGTCAAAGACTTTGATGATAGATGCATTAAGACTGATTGAGTTGTTTGGAGCCTTTCAGTTTCGGAAGAGTTGCAGAGCAGATGCATGGAGTTGCATGGCGCTTGCAAAGGTTGCAGGGCGAATGCATGGAGTTGCATGTCGCATGCAAAGACAGTCCTTTCTTGTTGAGAGGGAATGTTGAAGATTGCAACAAGAAACAGTGAAGGAGGCATCCTGAAACATCATTCCTGATCCTAGTTGGAAAGTGATCACCAAAACTAGGTGGGGGCCACACAGGTGATTTTTGTCGCAAAGTCTATTTTTAGACATGGCGATCATATTCTATGAGTTGCAGGATGCTATTTGTGGATGGTTGGTCAATTTGGAAAAATAGATGGACTTCTAATTTTAGACATATTAGGTGGAGTCTATTTTTAGACTGCCAGTCTAAAAATAGATATGCCGAATATTATTAGCTCTTAATAATATTTGGATTCTAAACATTATCTTATTCTCTTGGAGCACTTCAGTTAAGTGCACAGATGTGGCACAGGAGCTGAAAAAATGAATTACGCTATTCTTGAGGGTTAAGTGGAGCTATTGCATGAAGACTTCAGTTAGAACTCATGGGACAAAGTTTGGTGGAGTTGGAGAAGTAGTTGGTGGAGTTGTGTTCAAATTTAACCCCGCTAGACACAGCTGAGCTAGTTGTATCTAGTCTAATCGATTGATACACTAGTGAGAATGGTGTGAATTAATTATTAATTAATTCACTAATTATTAACTCATTAATCAACTAAAGAATACATCAAAGTTGACCACAAGAAGATTGCAAGTGTGTTTTATCGTCATTCTTTCACCATGCTAAGAGTGTAGGCAGTATGCAGACTACTCTGGGCGAGGGGACGATAGTGTTGCATGATTTGCAACACACAGTGGTTGGAGATGCCAATGAATATTGCATGAGAAAGGTTGGGGAAATTCAAACTCATCCAGAGCCATTCTTTAGCAGGGATTGCGCAGTAGAGGCAGGCTAAAGGCTGACAGAGATCGGTGCATGGATTTGCAAGATTGGGCCTGATTAGTGTGTAGCAATTGGAGATTGTACTGAGAGCTTGTGAGGAGATTTGTATGATGATTGTTACATGATCTCTATGACATATATTGTATACAGATAGTTGGGGTTTTTAGCTTCAAGCTTTCCCGTTAAAACATTGTGTTCATATGTGTGAATTTTTATGGTTTCAATGTGTGCATGCAATTGATTTTATTTCCGCAATTAATGATCAATGGTAGAAGAGATTCTGTATTATGCATGAAGATAAATAGTGTGTGATCAGGAGAATCTCGGTGAATAATATATCATTTATTCAAATTTCTACAGCTTGATACCAACATCAACCTATAGTCCCACCACTTACTGAGGGTTGCTGAGGGTTACTAATATCTATGATATTCCTTCATCTCACAGGATAAACCCTCGATGCAATCCCATGACCTCAGTGTACCATATAGCTCCATCCCTGAAAAATAAATGATACATCCTTTTGCAAGTTTTAATAGATGTTGGACACTTTAGTTGATTAGTCCTCAATTTTTTTGAATATCATTAGAATAATTTTTTGAATGTTTTTCTTAATAATAATTAATACCAGGGATATAGCTGGGTATTTTTGTGTGACATTACAAAAAAAACTCGGATATCTCAAAAGAAATCTTTTTAATATTGATATGTTTTGAATGTGCCTGGGGAGATTTTATTTGCTAATCGTGGAGAACAATGTAGCATACATGTAGTCATTTTCCAAGAAGCATCGTTGAGAAGAGCATGAAGTTTCAAAGTTGTCTAGTAATTTCATTATCCCAACATATACAAATCGGATGAATGCAGGATGTGACATTGTTAGCTAGTGAATGCAAGAACTTAGTAAGATTTATTTTCCAACAAGAATAGGTAGTCCCTATTCTTGCATCCTATGTTGATAATTATGGTATATTGTTTGGGAAATTCTCCTTTGGAAAGTAGGAATGGTGGTTTATACAATGTCGGACATGGGACCAATCCATTATTATCTGTAAGAAAATAAAACTAAAATGCACTATGAACAAATATACACATGTATCATGTAATTTTGACTACAAATAATAATTGGAAGGCTTCAATCACATATCATAGTATCATCCTCCCTCCTACCAAAGGGGATCTACCTATATCTTCCCTATAAAACAAAAACCAAACACCTTTTTCATGTAGTATTTTATGAGTAGAATCTATGGTGCCAATGAAATAGTGAATGTGACAAACGATTATTGAAATGGATGGAAGGAGGAATGCAAGACATGGACAGACCAAGAATGAAATGAATAGTTAATTTTATTAAATTTAATTTAAAAATTAAAGAGTTAAAACATACAAGATTAAGGTTTGAAATAAATTTCAAGTCTACATGTGGGAAGAGGACGAAGAATATTACGTGCAGTTTAAATCCACGTCGTCCACCTATTTTTTTAAAAGAAAAATTAAAATTCTTGCAAGTCGATTCCAATATAAAAATCCCATCCACGAATCACTGGAGGGAGGATGTTAATAAGATTCAATCTTACTAGCATGTAGCCTCTTATTCAAATGTTTCTTTTGTTTCTTTGTAACTTACTTATCTTTACTATGAGAATATGGCACAATATTAGAAGAAGGATGAGAAGTAAGCTAAATATCCCTGGGAAGGCATTTTGAAAAATCCATTTCAATGAAAATTTTGGCACAAGTTATTCTCCTTGTCCATATAAATAGAAACAAATTGGACCAAATTATCTCTTGCAGCCTTGAAAATATATTCACCCCAAAAAAGAAGGGGAGTATATGGAAATCTAATCCACACTTGTGCGAAATAATTTTCATCATGGAGACTACTGGATGAGAAACATTCATCTACTACTCATGAAATAAGGTCCATGTTTGTAGATCTAACATCTATCCTCCTTATTTTCAAAAACACAAGCATAATAACCATTCCCACACAAGAAAATACCAACGGGCTCATGATCTACCCAATTAAGAGAGGTTCATTCTAAAAGAGAATTGTAGCTAGGCTAAAGGCTGATGAACTTACCAATAAACCTTTTTTTCTTCAATGTAGTCACATTCTTCTTAGAATAGGAGGAAAACCCCAAATCAAGAGAGGGAATTAACTCCACCTTTTTAACAAATCTGTTTTTGAAACCCATTGACCAAGCAATTTTCTCAACCACATTATTATCCATGGTCCTTGAATATCTTGGCCAACCTTAATTTATTTAAATAAGTCACTAATCCTCCAACCATTAATTTTCATACATTCAAAAATAACATCCATAATTTGACATTTGGATTATAACATACCATCCAACCTTAATCTTCTTTATTCACTTTCCAATAGAAGGTCCTTGTTGATTTTCTGAAAATCACTAAGGGTAGCTATTCTAGTAATAAATGTCATTAAATAATTCTGGGTAAAATGTTGATCATGTTCTAGGTCTTTCTACAAATTATCAATAAATAAAAAAAGCCTTTCACAAATATTTTTTAAGTATAAGCATATCTCCCAAGCTTTTTCAATGATACTTAGTCACTTATTGATATTCTCTATGACATAATTTCTAATCCCATTTAGTAGCTTGGTTTCTTTATTAATTCTATTTGGTGTGCTAAGTGTGACTAGTGGTGCAAATTTTGGTGTTGCAATAGCTAGAGGGGGCATGAACAAAGGTTTATGATTCAAAACTTTTTCAAGGCCACTTATTTTATTTTTTAGTCACACTTTTTCAATATTTTTCTCTATAACTGTTACACGTTATTTTTTCACCATGACATTTGACTATCTATATAGGTTCATCACTACCTATATTTTGCTCCCTTAGAGGCCAAAAACCCTAATGTTCCTAAACCAAGTCTTGGAATTGGAGAAAATCTCATTAAAACCCTAAAAAGTCTAACTCTGCACTTTCCCTAGCTCTTTCTTGTGGATCTGCATATATTTGTTCTATAGCCTGTGGCACATCCCATACGTTCTTCTTATAAAACCTGCGAACCCCCGTAACCAGTGAAATAAAGGAAAAAGTAAGTTCTAGAAGCCCAACTGGACGAATATTCTCCCAACTGGAAGCTTCTAGAGGCGCGATCAGTTCGAGCTTTATCCTTCCACTCATGGAGCTTTATCCCTTCACTCATGGAGCTTATCCCTTGGTCTATGGAGTTCAAATCCCTTCTTGAGAGGAATCCATCCCCCTCTTCATGGAACTGAAACTACCTCCATTTCCCTATAAATTGAGCTCATGTTTCAGTCTCAAGGGTAGATTGTACCTAGCTTGTATAAGGTAATTGCTGAAGAAATTCCCAAGAGAGCATACTCTCTACACTAGTCATTATTGGTATGAGAATTATCACACACTCATGTCCATAACTTCATGCTAATTTAGAGAGAGGAAGGCCTGTCAATCTGAAGGAGGAACGATTGTTTAGGACCCCGGGAGGAACTTGTACGACATCAAGGCATCAAGTTGTAAAGTTACTCTTTTCATTCAAGATAATGCATATGGATCTCCTTTTCTCATTGAGTTTTTCTCGTGTCTATTTGAATAATTCAATACTTGGATTCCTCGATCACTGAGTTAGATTAGCTGCTCTCAATTATCATATGTTGCAGGTGCTTTTAATTGTTTTGTATGTCTTTGATTGCAGGTTCTACTTACTAACGAAGCTTCTTTGGAGTGACTGGATAAAAGACTGCACCGAACGCCGAATTTCAAGGTAGGGGAATGTCCTCTTTCTTTGTTTATAATAATTCTGAATTGCAAATTATCTAGAGAAAACGATTTACAAATGGATGTTTGTTTCTATCTATCCGTAGGATAGTAGGGAGATCGCTCTTGTCCGCAAGAGGGATTAATCCGCATAACAATAACATAATCATTAATGGGAATAAACAATGGTCATATGTAATTAAAGAAGTCCAGTAGGTCCAACTCCTAATAATTTTTTTAATGTGGCTATATTTTTTATGATGGTTCACGTAAGAAGAATGTAAATAAAGAATTTATTCTTTCCATGGAACTTCATTAGGAACATCAAATTGGTGAATATATAGGGGCACAAAATTTTCATGCCTTATTTAAAAATTATTAAACAAAACATTGAAGCTAATATATATTGGAATTGAACTAAGGTCATTGACTTGAGCACTAGATGTCTCTATATCTTTCCTTTTAGTATGTTTAGTACAATGTGCATATATTATAAGAAGATAATAGAAGTGTATGATTAAAAAACATTTGTATGATCTATATACATATACATAGATATATAATCTATATAAATACATAAATATACTCATAAATTTAAATATATTTGTCATTCAAAGTTTGTAAGCAAAACGGTTCACAAAGAAAATGGCACACAAGATTATGCATAGCAATACATAGGATTATGTGGTAAAACCTTGACAAATTTTCAAGGAAACATCCACCGAAAAGGAAATTAGAATTATATTCTTCACGAGAATTATTACATTTAGGCATACCATATAACCTGCTCATATCTTGGAACATATATGAAGTAGGATATGTTACAAAAGTTTTAGTTACTATATTTTAGTTTGAAAATTTGAATAAATGCTACAAAATCTACTTGAGTAAACTTAAATATGCATTTACATATTATTGTAATATTTTAACATTCTTCACCTTGAAATAAATTTTCCTAATGCCTTGCCAAATTCCTATCACCTTTTCTACAAACCAAGAAGCATACACCACCACAACTTCTCTATCAACATTGGTTTTATAAATATGTCTACGCAGTTTTCTTGAGTGTGGACCTTTCTAAGATATGCTCCACCTCCGTTTATAAAATTTCTTACAAAGTAGTACTTTATATCAATATTTTTGGTCTTGCTATGGTCAAATATATTTGTATCCAAATATAACACACTTTGACTATCCCATAATACAATTACGATGTTATGCTTTCTCCCAAATTCATTTAGAAGCTCCTTCAACCAAATCCCCTCCTTGCAAGCATGTGAGAAATTAATGTATTCTACCTCTATGGTGGATAAAGAAATCATTTCTTGATGCTTGGACATCCAACTAATGGATCCCCCTGCAAGAGTAAAGACGTATCCTGAAGTGGATCTCCTCATGTCCAAACCACCTACAAAACTTGAGTCAAGATATCCATAGACATAATCTTTACGGCCATTAAAGGTGATACAATAATAATTGGTTCCTCAAAGATACTAAAGTGCCCATTTCATTGCATCCCAATGCTCTTTTCTTGTATTTTCCATGAACCCGCTGATAACTCCCACTACATGTGAAATACCAGGTCTAGTATAACCCATCACATACATCATACTTCTTACTACATTGGCATATGGTACACGAGATATAAACTACTTTGATTCTTCACTATTAGGAAATAAGCCAGAAGAAAGCTTAAAATGGAAATTGAAATGGATATTAATTGGTTTCACATTGTTCATCCCAAACTTCTCAAGTATTTTCTCTACATAATTCTACTATGAAAACCTAAGCATACCATTTTTTTTTGTATGTGTTTTTCAATTCCCAATATTTGTTTTGTGGCTTCATATCCTTTATATCAAACATCCTAGCCATATGAGCCTTTAACCCATTGATATCTTCCATGTTATTACTTGAATGAGCATATTGTCAACATACAACACTAAAATAATGAATATGTCATTCAGACTTTTAAATTACAAGCAATGATCACACTCACTTCTAATATAATTCTAGCTCACCATGAAGCATGAAACTAATTTTATCATTGCCTAGGCAACTACTTCAGGACATACATTGATTTCTTGAGCTTGCAAATTAATATTCTGATGTGATGTTGCACAAAAAATTTTGATTGTTCCATATAAATATCCTCATCCAAATATCCATGTAAGAATGTGATTTTAACATCTAATTGTTCTAACTTTAAATCAAGAAAAGCAACTAGTGCTAACATAATACAAACATAAACAAGTTTAAAAAATGGTGAAAGAAATTCACAGAAATAAATACCTTCCATCTATTAGTAACATTTTGCAGCCATCCTACTCTTATACCTTTCAATATTACCATCAATGCCTCTTTTCAATTTGAAGACCCATTTGCATCCAACAACCTTCCTATCTCTCAAGAGTTCTACTAGGTCCCAGATATTATTTTTCTCCAAGGCATCCATTTCCTCTTTCAACATTTCTTTCCATTTTTCATTATTTTTATCATTTATTTCTTCTTGAGAAAAAGAAGGCTCTTTAACATTAGTAACCGAAAAATAGATGAAACAAATTTGGTATACCTTTTTAGGGATTTTTTCTCCCGTGTAGATATTCTCAGTGTAGGTTTTGTAAATTCAACACTTTCTTGAGTGTCTTCAGAATCTACGACTTCTTTATCTCTAGAAGCTTCTTCTTGCTTCCATGTGTTTGTAGACGATTCTCACTGAAACTAAATTTTTTGATTTGGTGCATGTTCATTATTCACAAAAACTTCTACTTGATTTGATTTAGTAAGAGAATATTCATCAATCATATCTCTACTAATGATAATTTTGTGGGAAGTAGGATCCCACAACCTTTATCCCTTAGCAACATAGTCATAACCAACAAAGATACATTTCTTCGATTTAGGGTCTAATTTATAATGTTGATACATCAGAACCAAAAATATTTAAATTCGAATAATCACATGGATGAATTATCCATAACTCTTCAATAATTTTTTATTTTATTGCAATAAATGATTATCAATTTACTAAATAAAAAGAAGTACTAACTACTTATGCCCATAACTCTTGCTACAAACCAACATTGCTTAGCATGCTCCTTGCTCTTTCCAGAAGAGTCATGTTCATGTGTTCTACCACACCATTTGATTAGGAGCATTAACCGTGGTTTTGTGTCTTACGATCCAAACTTCCTTGCAATATACTTCAAATTCTAAAGAAATAAACTCGTATACATTATCTATTCTCATGAATTTGATTATCCTACAAGTTCTCTTCTCTTCCATAGTTCTAAATTGTTTAAAAATTTTAAACACACAAGATTTTCTTTTTAATACATAGACCCATACCATTCTATAAAAAAAGCATCGATAAATGACAAGAAATATGATGATCCTCTGAAATAAATAGTAGGGATGGTCCTGAGACATCAGAATGAATGTATTCAAGAATACCTTTACTACAACGACTTCCTGCTTTAAATTTTTGTTTACATTGTTTCTCACATGTACAATGTTGTCAAAAACTTAAATTCATATATTTCAAATTTTGAAGTAACTTGTATTCAATCAAACCTGAAGTCCCTTCTTACTCATATGACCCTTCATTGATGCAATAAACGAGCGGACTCGACTACCTCCTCAAGTTCTCTTGTTGCTTCATGGATCTGAGTACTTCCCCTATGCTTGTAAAGGTTATCTTTCTTTGTATCCTTCATGACCAATGAAGCACCCATGGACACTTCCAACATTCCACCTTAACCTGTGAACTTATAACCACTAGAATCCAATACTTCCAAATAAATTATTTATTTCTTCAACTCATGTATATGTTTTACATTTTTTAACGTTCTCGTAATACTGTAAAACATCTTGATTTTGACACTCCCAACACTGACATTTTTACAGGAAATATTATTACCCACAAGGAAAAATCCACCATCAACAACTACATAATTTGAAAATCAATATTTTTTTAAATACATATGATTAGATGCACCATAATCTAATAATCATTCTTCATCATTATTAGGAACATTATACATTGGCAACATTTCATCAATCATACTTGAACTTTATTCAACTAGATTTTCCTCCCTTTTTGAATTCTCCTTGGATACCTATCTTTTCTATTAGTCATTCTTGAGATGAAAGAATTTGTTGTAGAACCAACATTTTTATTTGTAGTTTTTGGATTTTGAATTTTACTTAGAAGAACCTCTTGATTTATCTCCTCTTTCTCTAGAGTGACCTCTACCCACCATTGCTTCTAGCGTCAAGGTTTCAATACTTTATTTTTAACTTATTTAGACAACAAAGCTCCAACAACAACATTAAATTCAATGGTTTCTATTATGCTCCTGCTAATAGAGGTTACAAAATGGTCACGTGATTCTGGCAGTGAACATAACAACGTAACTACCTTATGTTCGTTATCAAGTTTGACATATATATTGTTTAACTAAAAAATAAGAGTATTTATAAATTTCGGTGATATGTGATTTATGTACATTCTTTCATCTTCAAGTTGTACAATGACCTTTTTAAGTAGATTATGTCTATAAAGGATTTAATCATGTATAGGCCTTCCAACTTGGTCCACAAGCCTATTGTTGTCACTTCTCTGATGATATTAAATAAAACATCATTAGCGAGACACAACCAAATTATACTAAGGGATTTGGAATCCAATTCCTCCCATTCATCATCGATCAGTGTCATAGGCTTCTTACTCCTACCACCTAATGCCTTATGTAAACCCCTATGTACTAATAGATCCCAAGTTTTAAGTTTTTCTCATTAAATTTTTCAACTTCAAATTTTTCATTTGCCATAATTCTTTACACAAACTCTTTTCCGAGGAAATATTTAAATACGTCTTCAACCCCATTTTTTGTTATTAACCAAAAATGAAAATTGTCCAGAATTTTTTTTTTTTAACTTTGTTCTTTAAATAGTTATGAAACCCTATTTATAAAAATATTTGTTTCTTATTTTATAAACCCTACTCCTTTTTCTCAAAGACCAAAACCCTGGTTCTTCAAAAAATTTGATTCTCCTAAAAATATTTTAAATCCATAATTTTTTTCTTAAAAGGTTTTTTTCATTCTTCAAACAACAATTTCCTTCAAAAAAAAAATTGATGTTAGGTTTTAAACTTTAAAAAAAAAAACTGGTCTCCTTATGAATTTAGCGGATGGGGTTTGATCCATTATTTGGCATGTGACTAGCTCTTCCTCTACCCAAAAATATTTCAACATGCGGCTAGGGTTTCCGGCTCTGGCTCTGCCCGAAAAACTAAAGCATGTAAGCTAAGGTTTTTGGCTCTACCTTATGTTGTGCTAGTCTTCTTTCTCGTGACAACATGATATTATTTAAACACATCTCTTCATACTTGTCCAGAGAAGAGGATCAATGTATCACAAGAAACAAATAACATAATCAAGTTTGTTCTAACTTTGTATATAGTTTGTCTTGTGAACAGTGTATATTGCATGGACAATGGCATTGGTTCTCCTTTTCTTTTTACGTCCTCTCACAACAATGCATTGCTACGATATCATCATCTCTCAGTGTCGGCAATCCAAATATGATCCACTTCCTTGAACGGATAGACCCTTTTTTATACAAAAAAAAATACTAGCAAAATTTCACCCCATTTCTAATAGCATATCTCCTCATTAGAAATTCACGGTTGTTATGGAAGCGACATCAGACAGTTTTCTCTCTGCATCGATCTCTCTTGAGACTCTCAGCACCACCAACTTGATTTTGGAAGCTACCTCTCTCACCACATGGTAAAAATAGGTCTCCTTAATCTTGGTCACACCAATAGATCTTTATGGTATTCCAATTTTTTCAACGAATATCATATGTACCAAGTTCTTCACACGTCCATAGTCATCTATCTCTTTCAAAAAATACCAAATACCATTAGCTCTTATACCACTTATTTTTCAAAACTTGTAAACAAAAAAAATCACAAAAAAATGACAAAAAAAATATATACAACAATACACAAGATTTACGTGATATAACCCTAACAACTTATCAAGAAAACAACTATGGGAAAAGAAATTAGAAATATATTCTTCAAGAAAAATTATTACATTCAAGTTTACCATAAAGCCTCATCATCTCTTGAAACACATATGAAGTAGGCCATATTATAATAATTTTAGTAACTATATTTTAGTTTGTAAAACTAAATATCCACAACAACATTTACTTGAGTAAACTTAAATTTACATTTATATTTTAACCAAATTTACATTACCTAATTGATGGGTCATATTAATTTTCCGACATAGGGATGAGTGAGAACTCAATATGTAGTGCATGGTGCATAATAGGATGTGATCACTATGGTGTAATTAGGTACATGGAAATGCATGACGTTTATGGTGATTATTGAAGTGTAAATCCACCTAAGGGATGGAGAATATTTTGATGGGATGATACCTAGGAAACATGATAATAAAATTATTAATTAAATTAGTCCATTAACTTTTAGTAATATTTTATGCATATAATATGTGTGCATAATCAAAATTATATAAGTGGATTTGTACATAATATAAATTTTCGGAGAACAACAACAAATGGACACATTCAACCATAATTTATTAGGGTCAAATGAGTCTCAATATGTTCCTCTTTCCTCAAACTCGGGTTTTATGACTTGCAGATTTGAGTGGCTTTCCCCATCCACCATA
>CM076571.1:841611404-841789802 GCA_034641835.2 Pinus albicaulis | reverse complement strand
GAGGAACCCGCATGGGTTTATGCCATGATCGAAGAATATGATTCGATCGTCAGGAACAGTGCATGGGAGATTGTCCCAAGACCGGTGGGGAAATCAGTGGTGGGTTCGCGATGGATCTACAAAGTGAAGCAGGCGGCTGACGGGAGTGTGGAGAAGTACAAGGCGAGATTTGTCGCCTGTGGCTTCTCACAGATCGAGGGGATTGACTATGAGGAGACTTTTGCACCTGTCGCAAGGTACTCTTCCATACGGACGATCCTTGCTCTCTCGGCGCAGATGGGGTGGCACATTCATCAGATGGATGTGAAGACTGCGTTCCTCAATGGAGTTATTGAGGAAGAGGTGTACATAGAGCAGCCTGAAGGTTTTGAGATCTTCAGCAGTGAGTCGCATGTGTGCCGACTCAAGAGAGCACCGTATGGGCTGAAGCAAGCACCTCGTGCTTGGTACACTCGGATAGACAGCTACTTCACCGGGCTTGGATTCTCCAAGAGTGAGGCGGATCCAAACCTGTACCAGATTGTGGTGGAGGGGAAGCTGTTGATCATCGTACCGTATGTAGATGATCTGATTTTGACTGGCGATGAGCAGTTGATACTTTCATGCAAGGAGGATCTTGCACGAGAGTTTGAGATGAAGGACTTGGGCATCCTTCATTATTTCCCGGGATTGGAGATTTGGCAGCGCAGTGGAGGACTGTTTGTTTCTCAGGGCAAGTATGCCCGGGAGATTCTGGAGAGGTTCAACATGCAAGGTTGCAAGCCTGTTGACACTCCTCTTCCTGGTGGTTGGAGGAAGGAGGATGCTACTTCAGCGGAGGTAGTGGATGCCACTGTCTATCGACAAGCCAGGCCGTCGATGTATCCGGGTCAATACTCGACCCGACATATGCTACGCTAACTGCCTTTCGCAAGTTATGGTTAAGCCTACCAAGCTCTTTTGGAAGGCGGGGCAAGCATGTACGCGCTACATCGCAGGCACATCAGACATGGTCTATGGCACAGACAGAGGACGGAGTGGAAACCTTCTTCTGCCCTCACCGATGCAACATTGGGCAGAGTCCACTGCATCGGAAGAGCACTCTTGAGGAGTTTTCAAGATGGGTCGACAAAGCAGCTTTCCCTCGGTACAGAAGCAGATCCTGCACTCGCCCGGCGAGGCCGCGGCGATGGCGCCTAGCTTGGTCGCATGTGAGGCTATTTGGATGAGGAAGATCCTCGCAGGTTTGTTCAAAGGTATTTGGAGCTTCATAAAGATCTGATCGTATAACGCAGCCGCATCAAGCTCTCGGCTAATCCAGTATTTCATGATAGGTCCAAACACATCGACATCAGGTACCATCATATCAGAGATTGTGTTCAGCGGAGAATCATGATGCTTTCATATGTTCCCACGGAGGATCAGGATGCCGACATCCCGACGAAGGCGCTCACCAGGAGCAAGTTCGAATTCCACAGAGGCAGGATAGGGATTGCAGATAATCCATATCTTGCTGAGAGGGAGTGTTGAGAATGCAGCAAGATGATGGAGCTTAGTGAAATAAAGTCGCCTTCACTAAGTGGGCCCGCAGGCAAATTCTGGCGCAAAGTCTATTTTTAGACTATGTCTATTTTTAGACATACGGAGCATAATTTGGGAATTCTACTTGGAGATTCTTGAAGTATGCGACATGTTGGTAAAAAATAGATGAGACCCTATTTTTTAGGACCCAGGCTATTTTTAGACTGATCTCCTAAAAATATGGAAGTCAAATATTATTTACCCTTAATAATATTTTGACTATAAACAGCAGTTTACTCTCTTGGCGCACTTCAGTTTGAGTCATGGAGGTGGCTCATGCAATTGACACAAGGAATCACGTGGTTCCTAGGGTTTGATGGCATCTTGCATGGTTGGCTTCAGTTAGACTTCAGTGGCAGGAGTTTTGGAGGAGTTAACGGGACAGATAGTGGAGTTGTGTTCTGTTTGTTTTAGTTGAACTAGTTGGGATTAGTTAACTAACTAATCAACTAGATATGAGTGGAGGAAATTAAATAATATTTAATTTACTAAATATTAACTCATTAGTCAACTCAAGAACACTTCAGTTCACTACAGTGCATGATCAGTTCAGTGAAGACCAGTGAAAGAGATAGATGAAAGGGTAGAGTTAGCTATCGGTTGTAACTATACTGTTGCTATTTGCAACACATAGATAGGTGGAGTAAGCTATGAGTATTGCAAAGTTTAGGCTGGTGGTTTATCTATATAAGGAGGCCATCACCTAGCATTAATATACGCAATCAAGGTTGGCTATCAAGTGGCTAAGGATTGGAGCAAGTGATTTGCTAGATCTAGCTTGATAGTGTGTAGCATGGGAGGTAGTGCATGAGAGCTTGTAAAGAGTTTTTGTACTACGATTGTTACATGATTTCTCCATTATAATATACACAATAGCTGGGGGGTTTTCAGCTATAGGCTTTCCCCATACATACTGAGTTAATGTGTGATTGATTTGATGTGAGATTGCTTCTATGTTATTTCCGCATGTGACAATTAATTGTAGAAGAGGGTTATGTGTTATGCATGCAATTCGAAATTGATGTATGATCGGGTTAATCTTCATTGAATAAGTGATTTATTCAGCTAATTTCTACAATAACATTATAAAAGGCGCGCAGGCGAGGGATCAAATTTGCGTTATATATTTATGCCAAGGGGCAAATACGTATGATTTTTTAATCCATTCGAGGCAGATATATATAAGATGCTCAACTTTAAAGATTGAAATGGTGGAACGAAGCCAATGTCTACGTTGCATGGCTTATATATGAACGAACTTTTTCCATGCCGAAGTCTACGTATTAGGTGAATATATAATGGTCGTGCTTTATTTTCGAAAACGTGGAGCGATGTGCAAGAGTTGTATTCATTGGGGCGGAGTTTTATTCTTCGGAGAAGACATAAATATTTGGTCAAAGGCGTTTTTGGAGTCAAACATCCCGATGGTGGGTTCCAAACTGTCATCCAAAGCGGTGTTTAACATGAGACAAAACCCACGGTGGCATATTAAAACAACTATAGTGCGATGATGATAATTTATGCTTTGAGAGCTGCGAGAATAATATAAACAAAGAGAAGGCATCATGGATAAGCTCAAAGGCTTGAAGGCATTTTTAGCTTACGTTAAAAGTATATACCTGCCAAACATTGTGGTAATAACACGGGTCAGAACGTTATGCAAGTGCAGCATGCAAGTTAAACGTTTTATGGCTGTCAATTTTACATTTCAAATATGAAGCAGACAGTTACAAATGGACGCCAACGTGTCCATGGCGCAGTTTCAATCATGTGGCGCAGAAGTGCATGGGCCCGTTGCATGGGGCGTAAGTTATTTTGATTGGACCAAATGCTTTCATGCAGAAGTTGAAATCCGTAATGAACATCTACTTTCGTGCTGAAGTTGCAATCCGAAGCAGATACATAATGGTCGAAGCGTGTTTACAGCATGCAGCAAAACAATTTAACAAACCTACAGCGGCAACGATGGAATAACCATGGAGCGTTCACAGTCAAAGCTGCATGCATGAGTTTTCGACGTGTCTGCATGGTAACCATCGTAGAAGGACCGCGTGGTTCTAGTAAGTGCGTAAGGAGTTAAAAAATTGCAACTCAAACAACTCGGGCACGCTGGTTAAGGAAATTGTCAGTCACAATTAAGCCACTTCCTTCCGATGTGCGCCCTCATCTTTAAAGAGAAGCGACTGCAGGAATTCATATGGATGTATATTGATCGAAACAAGTAGTCGTTTAAATTTGTAACATACATCGGCTACGTTACGGTAATTACGGTAGGATCGTGGACGTGGACGTGTCATCTCGAAGTTCCGTTTTCATAACAGCAGAACCCTAATAATATTAGCAGCTTATATATCAAAGATCGTTCTCTCATTTTGTGTTAAGATGATGCTAAGACTGTTTCAAAGTGGCCCGAAGGCATAGCAGAGAACCTGGCAGCACAAGAAATATTTTCGATTTCATGGTTAACGCTGAAGTTTCCTATCAGTGCCCAGATGTTTGGCTAACTACGGGCGTTACAACGTGGATCCCATTTCTAAATCTGTGAGAAATGTAGCCCAATGAATATTTCAGTACAACCCCACCAGTGGTAAAAAAATTACATGTATGGCCCGTGTTCATTCACAGAAAGATATGGCAGATTTTAAGCTGCAAGTTTAATAATAGTCATTTCGCGCGGAAAACTTGGAGGTTGCACTTGCATTTTTTAAAGTCTCGCGCGAGAAGCGACCTCCCATTTGCTGTTTCCATTATATTTGTGGTTATAGTGCCAGGTGGAAACCATGCAAGATGGATGGAGATTTTATCGCCGCGGGGTGTTGAAGTGATCCGGTCACCCAACCTACTATTCACGACAGCTCACGTTTGCCACGGCCTCAGCATGCCCGTCGCAGTGACAGTGCACGGTGATCGCAGAATATGTTTAACAGCTCATATCCCTTCCTTATGAGCCTGTCATGGCTGTAATATATGGTGCAGGTGGTGATGGTTATAAAAGTTTAAGATCGCAAGACATTGATCAGTGGGAGCCCACAGTGCATGCAACTCCTCAATCGTTTGATGGCAAACCAAGTCGCACAGTCGTAGCTCAGCCCAGGTCGCTGAGTCACAGCATGCCCAAAACTGACAAGGTGCGACCTGCCAAAGAATGCGACTATGCGACCCCATTGAGTCGCAAGTACAGTCCAAGTCGCTGAGTCGCAAGTCGGTGTGAAAAGGACAAAGTGCGACCTTGCGACCCTTTTGAGATCACGACCCATGCAAAGATGAAGTCGCGTGACCCCATGAGTCGCTGGGTCGCAAATCCATAGAGCCAAACAAAATGCGACTTGGTGGTAATGATGACCATGCGACTCTTGCTTTGCGCTAGTTTTTCCAAATGATGTTGTGGAGAAATAGCATGGTGAGCAGATCCCAGACATGCGATAAGAGGGCGAGTGAGTAAATATAATATTACTAGATTGTCAGTCGCTGCCCATACGTATGAAGTAATTTGGGAAAAGGTAGCGCATCTCAGATGAGGCAAAGTCGAGCCTTTTATTCTCCTTTGATTACAAATTCATCAAAGAGTCATGTTGGGAAATGACCAAAGGAATTTAAATAGTGTCCAAGCAGCGGGATATCATGTAATCGTGCGTTATATGATGTTTGGACTTCAAACAATTTTATTTCCACTAAAGAGGCCGACAACAATATATTGCGCTTCAAAATGATTCTGTCTCCATTGGAAATCTCAGAGCATTATTTGTAAAGACTGAATAACAAGGGTATATATAGGAACGCGTGTGGAGAGAATGAAAGAGTGGAGAAAATGAAAGATTTTTTCTCCTCATCGACCTTTCTACTCTTATTTGCAATGAACCAACGCATGGACACGTTGCATGGAAACAAATGTCGATGGCAGGTGTTCTTGCCGTAAAAGGGAAAAGTTTGGCTAAAGATATCTATGTCGCACAAAATGCAGAAGGTTCAGGTCTGGCTCCATTTGACTGTTGGCTATGTTTGCGAGGGATCAAACAATGGCTCTGCGTATTGAGAAACAATAGGAGGACGCAAGGAAGACTGCCAAAGTTTATCATCTCATCCTCTAATTGAGAAACGATATTATGCTGGTTTTCTTGGCCACCCAGGGGTCTTAATTTATTGTTCTTCGCTCTTTCAAATTAATTAAATGCCTTTAACATTGTTATTTTTTTCAATCATGGAGATGTGTGACCTACGTTGTTTTATTGCAGGAAGAACCTCTCAGTCTGCATAATGAGCCAGATTCTGCCTCAGCAAACAAGGGACCATCTCAAAACAGGTCGCAGAGGTCACTAGGTCACTAAATCACACTCCCTGTCAAAAGCCCGACGACGCGACCTAGCGACCCAGCGACTAGGTCGCAGGTCGCAGATTTGCCTAGGTCATAGGTCGCAGATCCATGGTAGTCACAGGTCGCACATTGCCCCGAGTCGCAAATCGTCGAAGTCGCAGGTTACAAATATGCCTAGGTCGCAAGTCGCATATCTGCCGAGGTCGCAGGTCGCACGACTGCCCAAGGTCGCAGGTCACAACATCTGCTGAGGTCGCAGGTCGCAAATCCAATGAGGTCTCAAGTTCGCACATCTGCCTAGGTCGCGAGGTCGCAAATCCAATGAGGTCGCAAGGTCGCACATCTCCAAGGTCTCGAGGTCGCACAACTGCCCAAGGTCGCAGGTCACAACATCTGCTGAGGTCGCAGGTCGCAAATCCAATGAGGTCTCAAGTTCGCACATATGCCTAGGTTGCGAGGTCGCAAATCCAAGGAGGTCGCAAGGTCGCACATATCCAAGGTCACGAGGTCGCACAACTACCCAAGGTCGCAGGTCGCAAATTCAAGGAGGTCGCAAGGTCGCACATCTCCAAGGTCGCGACGTCGCACAACTGCCCAAGGTCGCAGGTCGCAAAAAATACTGGGTCGCAAGGAAGCCCAACCGTCAGGAAGCTGAAAAGTTAGGGACTCCAGAGGGCAAGCTTTGCCCTATAAATACTTCCTTCGGGAACTTGTAAAAGGGGGCTTTTCTTTTTTGGAAACTCAAGAGCTACATGGCATTGTATTGAAAGATTATACACTTGAGCATATGAATATAGATTCTTGTTAAAACACCCTATGGTTATGATGTGTTTTGCTGTGCGAACACTGTGTGTATTCCTTGTACAGTTTCATAACATCCTATGATTAATGAAGCTGCACCCTTTATGTCATCATTTATGCGTCATGGCTATCTGTGTTGTATCAATGATGTTCATTTTATCATCTGCTCTATTAATGACTGTTAATGAACTATTTTGTTAGCATTTCGTTTGATCTCTCAGGAAGTAAAGGGGTATCTTATCATTAAGAACTATTTCTTTTGTGATCAGACTACCTTATAAGCATTACCCCCAAAGATGTGTTGCTAATGACATCTCTAGAGGTGTACGTGCTTTATCTATAATCTTACTACGCATAGTGTTTGATTCATGCTTAATACATCAATCCTGTATTCTATATCATGTGAATAAATGTATGTCCGCAGGTTCAAACAGGTTCTTTTGAGACCGAAGGGAAGGCGTCTTAAGCGGTAGCCGGACCCACACCCCGGACGGGATCCCTACTCCAAATGGTTCAAGGTCTAATTAGGACTTTCTACCGGGGAGATCCCCTACTGTTGGCCGGACAAATTTTCCCGTCAATAGATTTGGCGCTAGAAGGAGGGCCTGAACCTCCAACCAGATGTTTAACGAAAAGGGGGGGGCCAGATGACAAGCTGAGCCCTTAGAGCCTGCAGTTAATCTCATATCTATAATGGCTCGTTCCCAAATCATTCTCCCGAGATGTTTGTCGGAGTTTTATGAGCATGCATACTACATCTCCGGTGAACTTATGTATCACTTGTCCCAGTTAAAATTTGATGGTGAAAATGGGGTGTCCATAACCCAACACTGTTCAGATTTTTGTGACTTTGGTGAGTTCTATGAAATTGACGATGAGGGTTTGTTTTGTTTGCTTTTCAACCTCACCCTCGAAGGTCGTGCTAAGAAATGGTGCTGCACTTTGCCGGAATCTTCCATCCATTCATTTGAACAACTCGCTAGTGAATTACAACAAGCTTTTCACATGTATGATTTTCATAATGTTATACTAAAGATAAATGACATCAGAATGGAACCTCAGGAATCTTTAGATGAGTTCTCTATCAGATTCGTTCATTATTGTTTTGAGTTCTCTGAAAATGATGTCGATTGGAGGTTATTAAGAGAACAGTTCGCGTATGCGATTCTCGTTTCCCTTGAACCATTTCAGTTAACAACCCGACCTGAGCCTAGTGTTCCCTATGACAACCCACAAGTCAATGGCTTTTCTGACCATGAGTCTTTCACGTACCATGTCAAATCTGAACATCTCAGCGGCTCATTATCTCTTTTGGCTCATGAAACCTACCCCGAGCCCACTCGATGCCTCCCTGGACTTAGTCCTAAATCTGGTTCACATTCAGATTATGAATCTGGTTCACATTCGGATGATGAATCTAGTTCACATTCGGATTATGAATCTGGTTCAGATGCGGATGATGAATCTGGTTCACATTCAGATTATGAATCTGGTTCAGATTCGGATTATGAATCTGGTTCACATACGTATTATGAATCGACTCCTACCCCGCATAAAGTTTCTTCCCTTACAAGGCCTGTCAAATCATTGTGTCCTCTGAACGACACGGATGTGTGTGTTGAAAAGCCCCGTGTGGTTAACACCCCTGCGATTCAATCTTTTCGTTCATTATTTCCTAGTTTGTTTCTCGATCCCGCCACACCAGTAATTTCTTCGAGACATTCAAAATTGCCTTATACTAGTATTGGCGACAATCATAAGCACGCAGATGGTGTTTCACAATCACAGTCCAAAATCGATGAATCTTTTAAATCTGATTTTTCTCACTTGGGATCTTTAGATAGCCATAGGAGTGATTCCCCGTCTGAACAACTTCAAGATGTTCCCTCTATTGATCCATCCCAGTCGGTAACTCTCGGGGAGCCTGACATCTCAGGTACCCATTTCGAACAAATCAATGATTACAGTGATCCCTGCTTATCTGAAAACATGTTCAATCATACCATCGAGGACTATCATTCGGATCTCTTGGCTGACCCTATGAGGACACCTGAATTCGATGATTCTCTTTCAAAAGATTCAAATACCCACCAAAAAATCGAAACGCTTCAGCTTCCGCTGACCGTTTCTGAAATGATAATTCCCCAGTACCATGCTCCTTCTAGCATAAACGCGTCGAATTCACCCCATCCTAGCAAATCTGGAGAATCCGACATTTTGATTTATCAATCCGTGAGTGCGCAAACATTTGACCAAATTGATACAAAGCCTACTGACATCTTTCAAATCACTGCAATTGACAATCATACCCATTCGCCTGTTGATCTCGCCAAGCAGTCAAAGTTGGAAAACCCCTTGCCCAAAGGTCCAGAGTTTGTGCAAAGAAGTGAGGAATTTCGGGCTCCTTTAAACGTGGATTCAGATCCCCATACCTTTAACCAAACCCAGGAGCAACCCCAGACTAGGGTTTTCGAAACTAGAATTTCTACGCTTGGATGTGCATGCATCTATAATTCGCCTGGCACTTGCGTATTGTTTCCATTCCATAAAACTGATGGTCCCCAACACCATGATGAGATTGTCGATCAACTCAACCAACCCCATTCGTTGAATGTGCTTACAAATAGGAATTGGCTTACCCATCACCCCTCAAATCCAGGATCATGCATGAATGATTTTATGTCATTTATCCATAATGTTGAGTTTCAAGAACATACTGCTGGTTATCAAGATAAGAATGGGATTCAGCTTGCACAGTCTATTCTGGCATGTTCTTTGGTAAGTATCTCTGATCATCTTACCGTGGCACCTGCTCCTCAGGTAAGTTTTGTTGTTGCTGCACTTCTATGGATACTAGATCTGATCCTGATCATTGTTGCTCTTGCAGGTCAGGAACTAATGCGGTGGCTGCACTGGAAAACTGATTTTACCTAACCCGACCGCATCATTGGTTAAACTAGGGTTTAGGTGTAGGCTAGCTAGGACCTGCAATAAAATTTTTAGTTCAGAGTTAATTAGGTTTACTTGCAAAATTTTTACTTCATAGCTTAAAAGTGTGTTTGTTGTTTTTATTTACGATTAATATTTTAGACATCATCATGTTAAAAGTATTTTCCTTTCGATTCCTTTTCAGTTGCTTGTTGTTGCATAAATAATCACTGCTTGTATTTTCACTTACAACTGTTTGATCGCTCTCGCACATGGCGTTGCATTGCACCTTGAGCCTCACTTATTACATTGCGTCGCACTCTCTCTCCCTCACATCATTTTTTGTCATATCGCCTGCCACTTCATGAGCCCACATTGCAACCCTATCACCTTGCTGTCTTGTTTTGCCCCGATTGCTGAAACAGTAACCCCTTTGTTTTGTGTGAGGTTGCGGTGGCTATCTCAAGAGGCAGCTTTCTCTTAGGACCAGTCATCGAAGTCGCATTATCAACAAGATACCTATGAGTCTAAACTTATTATCTGGGGAGATACGAGCTGGTTGTCTGTGGGAGACCTGATGAGCTGAAATGACCCCTACCCGTAGCCTAATCCTTGTGCCCAGCATAGTCTTGGACGTTTAAATGTGCTACTCTGCGCACTGCGCCTATTGCGGTGAATGGGATGTGAAGGTTTGGCACGAGGGCAAACCCAAATAAGGAAATCTTTCAGTTTCTGTAACACAAGAAACAACCTCTCTTGCTCGTAAAATAAGTCGGGATCCCTCATCCGCCCATGAAAATAAGTGCCATGAGCACATGAAAATAAGTGCCACGAGCACATGAAAATAAGTGATGTAAGCACATGAAACAAATAAGGGTAAAGGATCGAGAAAGGCTTCCTGCGCAGAGAGGTAATGCAACGACTCCGCCGGGGTATTGACCAGGCTCGCAGGAAGCGGAGCAACGTTTGTGATTTCTTGAAGTGACTCCGCCGGGGTACTATCCAGGCCTGCTGGCAGCGGAGCAACACCAGAAACTTACTTCAAAAAATCCTGAAAATAATAAACCCAGTGCCTTGCTCTTCACATCGTCAACAAACTACTGGCGTCTGTGAGCTTTCTCTTTGATGTGTTTTTGATTAGTGGGACTTAGTAAGGCACAAGGATTAGGCATACTCATAAAGGGCCAAAGTAATACAAAGGGTACCCGTGCAGCTTGTTCAATATTCCCTTGCATTACTATCCGGATTCAGACTGTTGTTGTGATACTGACAGAGATGCTGGATTCTACCAGTGGTTCGCCATTTGTTGTAGCCACTACAACACCACCCAAAATTTTGGGTATATTTAAAATTTTGGGTTCCCCCTCTGCTCGCCTAGGCGTTAAAGTCTTTCACCTAACCTGTAGTCAACAACATTCCGCCGACCTATCCCCAACCCCTCACAAGTTGTCTCATCACCATGACTTGATGTTGTCGCTGCAATCACGCCATATGTGGGAAGGATCATCTAGCGTATGCTAAAACATTCTTATCACAGTCACGCCGTATGTAATAAGATTGCCATGCATATGTTTGAATAGAAACCTGTCTTGTATCGATCATTAATATCTCCCTCACCATGGGTCATTAAGCAAGTTGTTTGAATACCTCTCTTATGCTCATTGGTCTCATATGTTTTATCTAGGGACACCTTTCGCGAAGAATAAAATGAACTAATTAATGTGATGTGTTTATGCAGGTCAATCCCCGACAAATAAACTCATCAATGATTGTCATGGCACTGAGGGAATAAGATTAAGCTCAATAACAAGGATGCACCCACAAGTGTGGTGAAAGAGCAAGTTAACGTTTTCAGAGGGATGATGATGTGTCGTGTGTTCATTCCCTCAAAGAAACAAGGAGGCACTGGGCAACAGGAAAATCTTATTGATAACACCGTTGATATTAAAAGATAAGGGTTTCTCGCGTCGTTAATGTAGGTGCCATCTCAAGAACGCACATTTTGATGTTGGCAAGACAATGACGCAGCAAAAGGGGTTTCTTCTATCTTCCGCAGTTGAATAAAATGGTTCACGAGTTTGAAATGCGTCTTGATAAGCATCAAAGAGGTCATCACTGTCAATTTGGTGATTCAATTTGAATTTTCTCCGTTCAGTACCTCCTCATCCATCGAAGTACAGAGGTAGAGATGATTGTTCAGGAAACGGGTGCAATAATAGTGTTGGCGCAATTTCAAATATCTAAATGTACCTTTGAGAAGCAAGTTGTTGTCAGACCCCAAGCTACAAGGCAGGCGCCAATGTGTGGACCAAAGTTATGGTTTAGTACAATTAAACCAAGGCAAAATCCATGTGGTTTCAAGGCCATAAGAAGTTGCGGGGCAAAACCAAGGCATAACATTATAAAATGCGCGCAGGCGAGGGATCAAAGTTGCGTTATATATTTATGCCAAGGGGCAAATATGTATGATTTTTTTATCCATTCGAGGTAGATATATATAAGATGCTCAACTTTAAAGATTGAAATGGTGGAACGAAGCCAATGTCTACGTTGCATGGCTTATATATGAACGAACTTTTTCCATGCCGAAGTCTACGTATTAGGTGAATATATAATGGTCGTGATTTATTTTCGAAAACGTGGAGCGATGTGCAAGAGTTGTATTCATTGGGGCGGAGTTTTATTCTTTGGAGAAGACATAAATATTTGGTCAAAGGCGTTTTTGGAGTCAAACATCCCGATGGTGGGTTCCAAACTGTCATCCAAAGCGGTGTTTAACATGAGACAAAACCCACGGTGGCATATTAAAACAACTATAGTGCGATGATGATAATTTATGCTTTGAGCGCTGCGAGAATAATATAAACAAAGAGAAGGCATCATGGATAAGCTCAAAGGCTCGAAGGCGTTTTCAGCTTACGTTAAAAGTATATACCTGCCAAACATTGTGGTAATAACACGGGTCAGAAAGTTATGCAAGTGCAGCATGCAAGTTAAACGTTTTATGGCTGTCAATTTTACATTTCAAATATGAAGCAGACAGTTACAAATGGACGCCAACGTGTCCATGGTGCAGTTTCAATCACGTGGCCCAGAAGTGCATGGGCCCGTTGCATGGGGTGTAAGTTATTTTGATTGGACCAAATGCTTTCATGCAGAAGTTGAAATCCGTAATGAACATCTACTTTCGTGCTGAAGTTGCAATCCGAAGCAGATACATAATGGTCGAAGCGTGTTAACAGCATGCAGCAAAACAATTTAACAAACCTACAGTGGCAACGATGGAATAACCATGGAGCGTTCAAAGTCAAAGTTGCATGCATGAGTTTTCGACGTGTCTGCATGGTAACCATCGTAGAAGGACCGCGTGGTTCTAGTAAGTGCGTAAAGAGTTAAAAAATCACAACTCAAACAACTCGGGCACGCTGGTTAAGGAAATTGTCAGTCACAATTAAGCCACTTCCTTCCGATGTGCGCCCTCATCTTTAAAGAGAAGCGACTGCAGGAATTCATATGGATGTATATTGATCGAAACAAGTAGTCGTTTAAATTTGTAACATACATCGGCTACGTTATGGTAATTACGGTAGGATCGTGGACGTGGACGTGTCATCTCGAAGTTCCATTTTCATAATAGCAGAACCCTAATAAGATTAGCAGCTTATATTTCAGTACAACCCCACCAGTGGTAAAAAATTTACATGTATGGCCCGTGTTCATTCACAGAAAGATATGGCAGATTTTAAGCTGCAATTTTAATAATAATCATTTCACGCGGAAAACTTGGAGGTTGCACTTGCGTTTTTTAAAGTCCCGTGCGAGAAGCGACCTACCATTTGTTGTTTCCATTATATTTGCGGTTACAGTGCCAGGCGGAAACCATGCAAGATGGATGGAGATTTTATCATCGTGGGGTGTTGAAGTGATCCGGTCACCCAACCTACTATTCACGACAGCTCACGTTTGCCACGGCCTCAGCATGCCCGTCGCAGTGACAGTGCACGGTGATCGCAGAATATGTTTAATAGCTCATATCCCTTCCTTATGAGCCTGTCATGGCTGTAATATATGGTGCAGGTGCTGATGGTTATAAAAGTTTAAGATCGCAAGACATTGATCAGTGGGAGCCCACAGCGCATGCAACTCCTCAACCGTTTGATGGCAAACCAAGTCGCACAGTCGCAGCTCAGCCTAGGTCGCTGAGTCGCAGCATGCCCAAAACTGACAAGGTGCGACTTGCGAAAGAATGCGACTATGCGACCCCATTGAGTTGCAAGTACAGTCCAAGTCGCTGAGTCACAAGTCGGTGTGAAAAGGACAAAATGTGACCCTGCGACCCTTTTGAGATCGCGACCCACGCAAAGATGAAGTCGCGCGACCCCATGAGTCGCTGGGTCGCAAATCCATAGTGCCAAACAAAATGCGACTTGGTGGTAATGATGACCATGCGACTCTTGCTTTGCGCTAGTTTTTCCAAATGATGTTGTGGAGAAATAGCATGGTGAGCAGATCCCAGACATGCGATAAGAGGGCAAGTGAGTAAAAATAATATTACTAGATTGTCAGTCGCTACCCATACGTATGAAGTAATTTGGGAAAAGGCAGCGCATCTCAGATGAGGCAAAGTCGAGCCTTTTAGTCTCCTTTGATTACAAATTCATCAAAGAGTCATGTTGGGAAATGACCAAAGGAATTTAAATAGTGTCCAAGCAGTGGGATATCATGTAATCGTGCGTTATATGATGTTTGGACTTCAAACAATTTTATTTCCACTAAAGAGGCCGACAACAATATATTGCGCTTCAAAATGATTCTGTCTCCATTGGAAATCTCAGAGCATTATTTGTAAAGACTGAATAACAAGGGTATATATAGGAACGCGTGTGGAGAGAATGAAAGAGTGGAGAAAATGAAAGAGTTTTTCTCCTCATCGGCCTTTCTACTCTTATTTTCAATGAACCAACGCATGGACACGTTGCATGGAAACAAATGTCGATGGCAGGTGTTCTTTCCGTAAAAGGGAAAAGTTTGGCTAAAGATATCTATGTCGCACAAAATGCAGAAGGTTCAGGTCCGGCTCCATTTGACTGTTGGCCATGTTTGCGAGGGATCAAATAATGGCTCTGTGTATTGAGAAACAACAGGAGGACACAAGGAAGACTGCCGAAGTTTATCATCTCATCCTCTAATTGAGAAACGATATTATGCTGGTTTTCTTGGCCACCCAGGGGTCTTAATTTATTGTTCTTCGCTCTTGCAAATTAATTAAATGCCTTTAACATTGTTATTTTTTTCAATCATGGAGATGTGTGACCTACGTTGTTTTATTGCAAGAAGAACCTCTCAGTCCGCATAATGAGCCAGAGTCTGCCTCAGCAAACAAGGGACCATCTCAAAACAGGTCGCAGAGGTCACCAGGTCGCTAAATCGCACTCCCTGTCAAAAGCCCGACGACGCGACCTAGCGACCCAGCGACTAGGTCGCAGGTCGCAGATTTTCCTAGGTCACAGGTCGCAGATCCATGGTAGTCACAGGTCGCACATTGCCCCGGGTCGCAAATCGTCGAAGTCGCAGGTCGCAAATCTGCCTAGGTCACAAGTCGCATATCTGCCGAGGTCGCAGGTCACACGACTGCCCAAGGTCACAGGTCGCAACATCTTCTGAGGTCGCAGGTCACAAATCCAATGAGGTCGCAGGTCGCAAATCCAATGAGGTCTCAAGTTCACACATCTGCCTAGGTCGCGAGGTTGCAAATCCAAGGAGGTCGCAAGGTCGCACATCTCCAAGGTCGCGAGGTCGCACAACTGCCCAAGGTCGTAGGTCGCAACATCTGCTGAGGTCGCAGGTCGCAAATCCAATGAGGTTTCAAGTTCGCACATCTGCCTAGGTCGCGAGGTCGCAAATCCAAGGAGGTCGTAAGGTCGCACATATCCAAGGTCGCGAGGTCGCACAACTGCCCAAGGTCGCAGGTCTAAAATTCAAGGAGGTCGCAAGGTCGCACATCTCCAAGGTCGCAACGTCGCACAACTGCCCAAGGTCGCAGGTCGCAAAAAATATTGGGTTGCAAGGAAGCCCAACCGTCGGGAAGCTGAAAAGTCAGGGACCCCAGAGGGCAAGCTTTGCCCTATAAATACTTCCTTCGGGAACTTGTAAAAGGGGGCTTTTCTTTTTTGGAAACTCAAGAGCTACATGGCACTGTATTGAAAGATTATACACTTGAGCATATGAATATAGATTCTTGTTAAAACACCCTATGGTTATGATGTGTTTTGCTGTGCGAACACTGTGTGTATTCCTTGTACAGTTTCAGAACATCCTATGATTAATGAAGCTGCACTCTTCATGTCATCGTTTATGCGTCATGGCTATCCGTGTTGTATCAATGATGTTCATTTTATCATCTGTTCTATTAATGAATGTTAATGAACTATTTTGTTAGCATTTCATTTTATCTTTCAGGAAGTAAAGGGGTATCTTATCATAAAGAACTATTTCTTTTGTGATCAGACTACCTTATAAGCATTACCCCCAAAGATGTGTTGCTAATGACATCTCTTGAGGTGTACGTGCTTTATCTATAATCTTGCTACGCATAGTGTTTGATTCGTGTTTAATACATCAATCCTATATTCTGTATCATGTGAATAAGTGTATGTCCGCAGGTTCAAACAGGTTCTTTTGAGACCGAAGGGAGGTCGTCTTAAGTGGTAGCCGGACCCACACCCCGGACGGGATCCCTACTCCAAACGGTTCAAGGTCTAATTGGGACTTTCTACCGGGGAGATCCCCTACTGTTGGCCGGACAAATTTTCCTGTCAACAAGGGGATGCCATTAATTAGGATGGAATGAAAGGGGGAGGTGATGAGAATCATGATCCATCTGATCTAGGTGCAATTGAAGCCAAAAGCTGCAAGGATATTTTTTATGTAATCCCAACTTAGTTTATCAAAAGCTTTGGAAAGATCAATTTTGAGAAGCATACCTGGTTTTTTGGTAGTTTTGAGGGAGTGTATGACTTCGTGGGTTAATATTATGCCATCCAGGATCTGCCTGCCTTCCACATACCCTGTTTGTTTAGGGGAGATGATGAGAGGTAGAAGATTCTTCAACCTGTTGGCGATGACTTTGGAGATGATTTTGTAAATAACATTGCAAAGGGCTATAGGTATATAATTACTTGGCGAGGCAACTCTGTCATCTTTGGGGATAAGAGCGATGAAGGTAGCATTTAGAGTTGGTAACAGCCAGCGTGTGGACCTAAATAACTCCACTACTTCCAAAAATTCGTTTTGGATGATATCCCAGAGGAAGTGAAAGAAGTTCGTGGTGAATCCATCAGGCCCTGGAGCTTTCCTGACTTTCAATTGGAAGACTCTTGTTCCACCTTAGTAGTAGTGGTCACAACCATCAGCATCCTGTTGTGATGCTCTGTTATCATCTTGGGGATGTGTTGAGTAATTTTTCTGATGGCTTCCTGCCTGTGATTGTTGGGTTCCTGGAGGATGTCCCTAAAGTGATTGTGCATCTCCTATGTGATGGCTTCTAGCGTTTCCAGTATTTCCCCAGCTTGATTATTGATGACAGTGATTCTGTTGTGCATTCGATGTTGTATGGTGGACTGGTGGAAGAATTTAGTATTTCTTTCTCCTTCTTTGAGCCAGATGATTATGGATTTATGCCTCCATAAGGCTTCTTCCTGGTTCCTTATTTCATCCAACTAGGTGTTTAGGCATTTCTCCTGATGTGATGTCTCATCTGTGTGTCCATATTGGATGGTAGTTTGTTGCAAAATTTTCATTTTTTCCTCCAGGTCTTTCTGATCTGTGAATATATTACCATATGTAGTTTTATTCCAAACTTTCAGTTTTCTTTTAAGAAGTTTTAGCTTTGTTTGGAATTGAAGCGTTTTGGTGCCTGGAGGGGGTAATATAGAAGACCACTAGTGGGATACAAGATCCTTAAACCAGGGATGTCTAAACCAAAATTTTCAAAATGGAAGGGTTTTGGAGCATGCTTACCTGGGTGGAGCCAGTAGAGTTGTATCGGCCAGTGATCAGATCCCGCTGCTGAGATGATGGTAGTGTCTAGATTCCCTCCTAGGCAAATGAAATCGTCGGTGATGAGGAATCTGTCCAACCGAGAGGCTATCTGTTGAGTACCTCCTCTTTTGTTGTTCCAAGTAAAGATCCCGTTGGAGGTTTGGAGATCTATGAGATTGTTGCTTTGGATGAATTCTTTGAATCCATTACTGTCATATTCGAGATGTTGTCTTCCACATTTATTTTCCTCGAGGTTTGTGATCATATTGAAATCTCCTCCCAGAAGCCAGAGTGAATGGGCTCATTGAATGTTGAGTTCCTCAAGATTGTGCAGGAGCATCAGTTTTTGCCACGCGTTTTGGGGTGCGTAGACATTGGTGAGCAGTCCGTGGATATCAGTACCTACCAGGTGGAAGTTACCCTGGATGAAGTTCCTGTTAGCTTGCAGGTTCTCCAGGTTAATGATTTGAGGGTTCCAGATGATGGCAAGTCCTCCGGACTGTAATATTCCCAATTATCCCAAGCTAATCAGAATATACAATTTTGTTTCAATGTTTTGTTTCATGAATAAAAATTTAAAGGAGGATCAATAAAACTCCTAATCAGCAAAATAAATCAACGCCACATGTGAACATGGAAAAATATGGGCTATTTACATAAGCACACTTAGGTGTGAAAGAGACTGGAGCACTTGACCAAGTCAACCAGGACCAAATCAACAACATTGTATAGATACAGTGAATCTCCTAGAGGCACAATGCAACTTTAGTTGGAGGCTTCTCATGTGAATGCAGCTAAATCATTGAGATGTTTTAGGATTTGACAAGACTTTCATCCTATAAAAGGAAGAGGAGGACAACAGAAGAAGGTTGTTGATTGTGTATATTTTTGAATATATGTCTATTTAGACATATATCATTCTCTGTTGTTTAGCTGAGGATAGTGTTGTTTAGCACTAGGGTGTTCCTGTTCGGGAATCCCACCTCTTCCATTGAGGAGCTCTTGGAAGAGTCTTGCTGATCTCATCCATTATCAAGAATTTTTCTAAGCTCATCTTCTAAATACAACGCAGATCCTATTGAGGGTTTGGTTGTCCTTGCAAGCTGCAGCAAGTGGAGGCTAGATCTGCTCAGATCTAGGCCATTTCAAGGCCTCTTTTCACTGGGAAAGTCTTCTATCCCATTGGAAAGAGAGTTCTGAACCTTTGGAGCTGATATTTTAGTTCTTGGAATAAATCCAACCCAGTTCTTCAACCTACAACGAATTTTTCCTTCCAGGACTGCGTTATTTGCAAGAAGGAAGTTGCAGGGTGTTTTGACACACTTTTTGAGGAGAGATCTTTGGTGTTAGGGTTCTGCCCTTCACTATGGTGATCCATGGATTAGATTTATGATCCATGTTCTGTACAGATCTGATCTAATTCTATTGTAATCATCTTCATAAATTCTGAATACTACTGCAGATCTGTTACTTTAGATCTCAAATCTACTCTCTGTGTTGCATGTTTTGATCAAAACCCCAAGGGGATCGTGTAAAGGAGCCTTTCTAGTGTACAGATATGATCTTTGGTACACAGATCTGCTCTAGATCTGGAGTGTAATATACAACTACTACAGCTCTTATAGACAATGTTGTCAAGCTATTTTGCAGTCAATACATGTGTTGCAGCCCTCTTTCTTGAGGAATTTCTTATATTCTTGTCTTCTACATTCTGTTGTATACTATAAGGGCCTCATTATGGATCTGATTTATTGTTTTATATATGAAAGTTGATTCCTCTTATTGGTCTCCTGCTCATGCTCTAAAAAAATGCGTTATTTTCCTGCAGTATTTTTGTAGCCCCGGTGTTTTTCAGCTATACTAGGTGTGGGAGGTCTGTTTACCTCACCTATTTTGATTTTCTTTTGCTTCCCTTTTGGATTTAGATGCTATATCTCTATATCTAAGGGATCCAAAGGCTTCAAAATCATTTTAGTGCACATAATTCTGAAAAGTGCGTTATTCCAGCAGGTATTGCTGAGTGTTCCCATTTGGGGATATTACAGTGGTATCGAAGCAACCATATTGGCATAGCCAGTGAGTTGCTTTCTTGAAGAGCCAGGATGTCCTCAGAAGAAGAAGGGAACCTCACTGGTAGGGAGAAGAGGTACCTGAGAAGAATACAGAAGAAGTTTGATTACACCAATGATGATAAAGACAAGGGAAAAGCCCATGAATCTGGAAGTGATGAAGATGGGAAGGATTTTGAAAAAACCCTTCTGAAAGCCATGCAAGATCTTGCTAGAGAGATCAAAGAGATGAGAATGGACAGGATCAAGGAATCTCCTAAGAGATTTCATCCTAGAGAAATCTTTGACATGTCTCACCACTAGAATGATCAACCAGTGAACCAGCCACAAGCTCCACAACGCTCTACTATGCCTACATTCTTGGCTGTGGAGAATGAAGGGCCTCATGAGCAAGCATCCATTGAAGACTACTTTGAAGAATATGAGTCTCAGAATCATAGATTCAAGGACCACTTGATTTTTCAAGAGTTTTTTCACCTCAAGGACAAAAGAAAACCAAGGCATCAGTATAGAGATGGTGGATTCACTCAGAATCATGATCGACATCACTCTATGGGAATATTATTTTTACCCAAGTTTGATGGGTCATCCACTAGTTCTACCAAAGCATGGGTAGAAAAGCTATATATCTACTTTCAGTTGAACAAATTCCCTCAGATGGAAGCTATCAATATTGCAGCGCTGCACTTTGAAGGTGAAGCACACAACTGGTGGTTCCATGGGCTGTCTACATTGGGCCATGCCAATGTGACTGCCTATTTTGAGTTTACTAGAAGACTGGTGGAGAGGTTTGACAAAAAGGATCCAGAAGCACCTTTCATGAGCCTTGCAAAGTTGAAGCAGTCAGGTAATGCAGAGTCTTATATCTCTGAGTTTCTAAGATTATCCGTTATGGTTCCTGATCTGTCTGCAGCAAGGAGGGTGTACATGTTCATCAATGGCTTGGATGAACCTCTGCATGGGTTGGTTAAATCTACCAAGCCCATTACCTTGCATGATACCATTAAGAGGGCTAGAGACCTTCAAGATGCCTTGCCAAAAGCAAAGGCAAAATTTTAGAATAAGTCCTCTTTTCCTTCTAAAGGAAAGGAAGAGAAAGTTGCTCCTTCATAGGAGAGCTCATACAAGAAGCCTCTTGATGATGAAGTCCAGAAAGATCTAAGAAGGAGGAAGCTATGCTTGACTTTCCAAGAACCATGGGTACCTAGACATAGATGTGCTGCTGGTAAAGCACATTATATAGAGGTATTCTCAGATTTTGAAGAAGATGAAGATGATGAGCCAAGGAGGGCTCATAGTTCTGACAATGTTGGAGGAGATCCAACACCTTCAGGAGATGAGAATGGATAATTTGCTCCTATTGGAGGAACCCTTGCATCCTTGAGGGGAGTACCTAAGTACTTGACCTTAAGAGTTCAAGGGTCAATCATGAATTAGAGGGTTTCTGTATTGATTGACAATGGGGCTACCCACAATTTCATTGATGCCCATATTGTGTAAAGGAGGGCAATACCCACTGATACTTTTGAGGGATTCTCTGTTTTGGTCCCAGGAGATATAAAAATGCAATGCATGCATTATTTTCCATCACTTTTAGTCACCATGGGATCCTACACTTTGGTGGATCACTTCTTTGTAGTTGATATACCAAACACCAATGTTATTTTGGGTGTTCAATGGTTGATTACATTGGGGAAAGTCACCACTGATTGGGAGGCTTTACAAATGGAATGGATGGAAAAGAAGAGTGGTGCACTTCAAATAATCAAAGGAATGCATACTTACCCCTCAAAAAACACTTCCATACAAAAAACAAAGATGGATTTGCACAGTGGAAGCAAGGATATCAATGTCCTTTCTCTCATGTTCATGAGATTTCTGCAAGGGACACTCTCATCTAGTGGAAAACCACCTGGGAGGCCACCTGATTCAGTTTTGGTGAGATATCTCTCACTACTTGATGCTGAAAAATCAGATCCAAGAGGAATGGGAGAATTAGAGGACACAGCTACAGTGCTGGAAGGCTTGGGCAAGCACAAGAATGAGGGAGATTTTCCTCTCTCATCATCCTCACCATCCTTCATTCCTGATTCCACGCTGTTGGAGGAGAATTAGGGAAGGTATGCCCTTCCTACTTGTACCTTTGGTATAAGAAATGTCAAATAAGAGATCAAAAACATGGCAGACATTCCTACTGATGCATCATCAATGTTGTCTTTTTTGGGGAGTGTAGATCTATATTGGAAATCCCAGCTGTTGGTGGATTATTCCAAAGATCTCTACACTTGTATGATGCTTGATGACCAGTTGCATGAAGAGGGCTATCTAGTCCATGAGGGAGTCATCTATCATCATGATAGGATCTTCTTACCTAGAGCCTCCGAGCTCAAGGTGAGGATGCTACAAAGGGCCTTCAAAGGGTTTTGTTTTAGCCCTACCTATTCTATGAAGATCTACAACACTATCATGAGATGCTTTGAATGGGAAGGCTTTGGAGGAGAGCTACATCAGAATTTTCTAGAATGCAAGAGCTATGTGGAGTTGGGGTAGCCAAAGGACTCTATGCAAGAGTCATTTCAGTCATTTCTTCCTTTTCTTGAAAAGGGAGAAAAATTTGTGCATAATTCCATGTATAGAAGAAACATTGATGGTGAAAAATCTGATCATGTAATGCAAGCTTCATTTTCTGATTTGACACATTATTTCACCATGTTTTTGCAAGCCATGAATCCCAAGAGGAGTGTCGTATCATGTAAATCTAATGGCAAACATTGGGCCACTACAATTTCTGAATTTGGCCATTCCCTTGTTGTGCAAAGGGAGATTCTTTTTCATGATGGGTGCTTCCCAAAGGCACCAAAACATATCTCACATTTTCAGCTATGGTGAGATAAATTGTGCAGCAAGTGGTGGGGAAACCACTTACCATACCTTGATCTGATGAAGGCAGGAGATGCACTGCACTGGCACCATATGTGGGACTTTGACCCACCTCCTCATGCTCAAATTTCTATTTGTGTATATGTAATTATGCTTCCATACTTGGATGATATAGTTGTACTTTTCATGGGATTGTATGGAGGGAGGATGGGCAGTTTGTATGTACCAGATGGGATGGAAACTCTCTATGTACCTTATGCTACATGCTTTAGAGAGAGTATTGGACCAACCATGTTTGTTTCTGTTGAGTTCTTGACTCCTTGTGGGATGGATTTTGTACATCTCATGACGACTTTGGAGGAACATTTCATGGAGGCTTGGAGTGGGTGAACACCTAGCTTATGAGGAGAGCTTGATCCTTGATGGTGTCACCAATGAAGAAGGAGAAGTGTTGCAACGCTCACCCTATCAGTTGCTTGAGGACAAGAAACATTTTGGAGGGGAGGACTGTAATATTCCCATTTAGCCCAAGCTAATCGGAATATACAATTTTGTTTCATGAATAAAAATGTAAAGAAGGATCAATAAAACTCCTAATCAGAAAAACAAATCATTGCCACATGTGAACATGGAAAAATCTGGGCTATTTACATAAGCACACTTAGGTGTGAAAGAGATTGGATCACTTGACCAAGTCAACCAGGACCAAACCAACAACGATGTTTAGATACAGTGAATCTCCTAGAGGCACAACGCAGTTTTAGTTGGAGGCTTCTCATGTGAATGTAGCTAAATCATTGAGATGGTTTAGGGTTTGAAAAGACTTTCATCCTATAAAAGGAAGAGGAGGACAAAAGAAGAAGGTTGTTGATTGTATATATTTCTGAATATATTGTCTGTTTAGACATATATCATTCTCTTTTGTTTAGCTAAGGATAGTGTTGTTTAGCACTAGGGTGTCCCTGTTCGAGAATACCACCTCTTCCATTGAGGAGTTTTTGGAAGAGTCTTGCTGATATCATCCACTATTAGACATTTGGACAAGCTCATATTGCAACTACAACATAGATCCTGTTGATGGTTTGGTTGTCCTTGCAAGCTACAGCAAGTGGAGGCTAGATCTGCTCAGATCTAGGCCATTCTAGTGCCTCTTTTCACTGGGAAAGTCTTCTATCCCATTGGCAAGAGAGTTATGAACCTTTAGAGCTGATATTTCAGATCTTGGCATCAGGCCAACCCAGTGCTTCAACCTACAATGCATTTTTCCTTCCAGGACTACGCTATTTGCAAGAATGAAGCTGCAGGGTGTTTTGACACAATTTTTGAGGAGAGATCTCTGGTGTTGGGGTTCTGCCCTTCACTATGGTGATCTATGGATCAGTATAATCCATGTTCTGTACAGATCTAATATTCTTCTATTGTAATCATCTTTAGAAATTTCTGAATACTACTACAGATCTGCTGCTTTAGATCTCAGATCTACTCTCTGTGTTGCATGTTTTGATCAAAACCCTAAGGGGATCTTGTAAAGGAGCCTTTCTAGTGTACAGGTCTGAAATAGATCTAATATTTGGTACACATATCTGCTTTATATCTGGAGTGTAATATACAGTTGCTGCAGCTCTTATAAATAATGTTGTCAAGCTATTTTGCACTAAATACATGTGTTGCAACCCTCTTTCTTGAGGAATTTCTTCTATTTTTGTCTTCTACATTTTGTTGTATACTGTAAGGGCCTCATTATGGATTTGATTTATTGTTGTATATGGGAAAGTTGATCCCTATTATTGGTCTCCTGCTCATGCTCTCAAAAATTGCGTTATTTTCCTGCAGTATTGTTGCATATTGCTGCAGCTCCATTCTTGGGTGTTTTTCAGCTATACTAGGTGTGGGAGGTTTGTTTACCTCACCTATTTTGATTTTTTTTTTCTTCCCTTTTGGATTTAGATGCTAGATCTCTAGATCTAAGGGATCCAAGGGCTGCAAAGTCATTTCAGTGCACATATTTATGAAAAGTGCATTATTCCAGCAGGTATTGCTGAGTGTTCCCTTTTGGGGATATTACACACACACCCCGTTTGCATCGTGTGTTATGATGTTGCTACCTTTCCATATCTTTTTGAAGATTGTGTCCAGGCTGTAACTGGTACATTTGGTTTCTTTCATGTAGGAAATTGAAGCGTATTCCTCCATAATCATTTTTTTAAGATCTTGTGCTTCGTGGGGCTATTGAGCCCTCAGATGTTCCATGAGATGAGCTTCATGGGATATATTGGGAGGTAAGGGCATAGAATCTTGTTAGCTTGGGGAACCGTCCAGATTCCACCATTTATTTCCCTACTTCAATAGTTCGTTGCAGGGAGGTTTTCCTTCCTCTTTTTCTGGATTCTTTTGTGAAGTATTGGGTGTTGATTATCGTTCCTCCCTGTATTCCTAGGGAGGGTAGTTGTCGTGCCCTGGCTAGTATTTCCTCCATTTTTTCAATTTGTTGCTCTGGGATTGAGGTGTAATCCTTTTTGGTACATGCTTCTTCTAGCCCTGTGAGATCCAATCCTTCTAGATCTATGCTTTATGGGTCTTCTTCCATCGCCTCTGGTATCGTTTCCATTATTGGTTCTTTGCCTTTGAGCTGGTCGTAGTCCATATATGTGTTGGCATTGGGAGGTTTTAAGAAAGTCTCCAATGAAAGCTTGTTTTTTTGTGCCATTTTTGATTGTATCTATGCAATGGAGCTGCTTCCAACCTCCTTGCTGGGAGCTATTTCATTTTCGCTGAGATGATTAAGGGCTACGAAGCTGTTGCTGGTGGTTGGTGCTTTTTTGTTCTGCTGTAGGGTAGCTTGTTTGTTTTTTTTTTTTTACTTGCTACATTCGTGAATCCCTCATTTTCCAGTTTGTCCCCCTTTTCCATTGTTTCCTTCTTATTCATGGGGCAATCTCTGAATAGCTGCACATATTGATGACATTTCCTACATCTGAAGGGAATGTGTTCATAGTAAAAAATTTGAGTCCATTCAAATTCCTCATGCAAAAGACTTACCTTGCCTAGGAGCGGTTCAGCTAAATTCATGTAGACACAGATGCGGGTGTAGGATGCATACCAGTTGATTTTAGTTTCTTCTTTGATCTTTACAAACTCCCCTAGGGCATTGCCTATGTCTCTCAAGGTGATTTCATCCCAGTAGTCCTACGGGAGTGAATAGAGTCAGATCCAGACTAGTGCCTAGCTTAGATCCTGTTTGTCTAGGTTGAAGCGTTCCGTCTAGGGTCGGAGGTATAAGATTGTAGTGTTGATGAAATATGGCCCACCATCCATGATTCTATCCTTATCTTCAAAGCAGGTAAAGAGGATGTTAAAGAATCCCTTTGCACATAGTTGCAAATCTATGTGTCCTTATGGTTTCCATTTTGAGGCTATCCATCCCCACAGTGCCTTTTCTGTGGGCTAGAAGCCCATGAAATTTCCTATTAATGCATGATATTTCATGAATTGGATTCTTCCATTTATAGGGTGCACTGGGAGTTCAATCATTCTTTTCCTAGTTTGTTTTGGGATGCAAGTGGTAGATTTCGTAGGCGCGTCTGTTACAGTTGAGTTGTTTTCCTTCTGCACAATGGGTGTCACCCCTGTATTTTCTTGAGATGGTCCAGGGTTATGCTGATCGGTGTGTTCAGCCCCTGCCACTGTCCCTATTGGTGACTGATCTATTCGGGGGGCAGCAGCCCCCCCTCTAGGGTTGGTCATTGGAGAGCTTGTTTCTGTCTAGATCTTAGTGTTTCATAGCTCTAACTAGAGGAGAAGGACTGCCAATGAAAGTTGAAGCCAAAACCAGTGAACCCTAGGTCATGGAGGTCTGCCTGATGTAGAGCTCCACTAGGTTTTTACCTATAGTTTTTCAATAATATCATATCTCTATTCATTTTATTAATGCAAGCATGCATTGGATTTTTTTAGTAGATTTCTTTCCGCAAAGGAAAATACTTGTTGCATGTGTGTTATTTCTTATTGCATGTCAGGAATTTTTGTTCTAGATTGTGAATTACTTTCTGTAGAGCAATAGAGTAGGTTTGTTTCTTGTGATTTTGATTAAAACTTCATTAGTAGTTGCAAATCTACAACACAATTTCTACCATAAGTGGCTGCAACCATCCCTGTGTTGAATAGTAACTAGGTTTGGTCTTCATATTATTATGATTTTCTAAAAGTAAAAATAAATACATACATACATACATACATACATACATATATATATATATATATATATATATATATATATATATATATATATATATATATTTAAGTCAAAAGAAAATTTATTTTGTCATGTCCCATTTGAACATTTGAAATAAAAGAAAAAATATGTATTTAATGTACCTTTTGGTTAAATCTCAACTACCAATTCATCCCTCCATATGATAAGTCGACTTAGCCTTTAGAGGTACCTTTTCATACATGGAAACAACTATATATTGGAATCTATTCTCTACCATTTGGAAAACAATTTGGTGCTCATATGTGCAATAAGAATTTGACTATATAAGGCATTTTCGCAAGTTTAGAGGCAGAAAGAAGGCAAGTTTCTGAGGTAGGATATGACATGGTTCGAAGGCAATAATATGAAAAGTTTTCTCGAGCCATGCATTTTGTGATAAAAAATTTTTCTTGATTTCTTGAAGCATACATTCTGTTATCAACGAGTTTTTTTGAGGCATACATTCTGTGATCAGTGAGGCACATTTTCTGTGGTCAAGCAAGTTATCAATGAAACCATACTTTTGTGGTTTTCACACTATTTTTTGCACCATACATTTATGGAATATGAGTTACCTGTGGCACTACATATGGAAAAACATGTGGCAGACTTGACATGTATAGTTGATTGGAGGGCTAACTTGGCACTTGGGTAATTGGTTTGTGACTTGGATTTCTCTTGTTGACAAATATTCTATAAGTAAAGGATTTTTGGGTTTTCCCCTTGTGGGTTTTTCCCTGGCCTCTAGCCTAACTTCTAGTGTCTATTGTCTTTTTTGTGCATTGTGATATTTACTTTCTTGCATATTATTAGATGTAAATTGTTTGATGACATAATCGAATGAAGATAATGCTAAAAGTTAACATATATATGTCACAAATAATTATCATGATTATATATTTTATATTGCGCTCGAATTTCAACACCCTGTCACAAGATGATTTGGGTGTAAGCGTAAATATGCAAAAGATGAATCCATCTTAAAGATGTTCTGCACTATTGATGATAGAATTTCAAGACTTTTCACATACATTAACTGCAGATTAGTCTTTAGAATTGCATGAATTTGCTTAGATGAGAGTGCACCAACACCTAGAACAACTTCATTCTTGTTACTAGGATTCCGGAAAATATGTCCATTTCAACAAGATAGAAGTTAGCAAATCATTTTGAGGATTCCTTTAGCCATTTGGTATCACCAAACTTGTTATTGACCATTAACAAGCATGTAATCAATCATTGGAGCATTTCCCATAGCAACACTCAATAATGTGCTCATGTAAGTTCATTTCTAGCACACTAGTTTTTATGGCTTGTAAAATTGTGGCAAATAAGGAAACAAGCACATGTAATCATCTTAATTATTGTAGTGTTCCAGGAGTTGCATCTTGAGATAATACTTTTATATCTCCTAAAAATTGGTTAACAAGTTCAGTGAAAACTGCAAGTTAACCACCCAGAGCTTTTGAGACTGAAGGAATGTATTTGTAATTATGCATCTATCAGTGTCAGAAATATCAGGTACAAGCACCAAAACGAGCAAAAACTCCACAATATTTGCAAAATGAGACTACAAATATCACATAAATTTCACTAAAAGAATTGTAATAATATTCAAAGGTGATTGAAGGAGAGTTAAGGAGGTTCTTTCATGTTCCAAAATTTTATGGCATGCTCTAAGAATAGGTGAAACATATCCTTTAATGAAATTTTCATCACATGTACTTAACAATTCGTGAAGCCCTACCAAATCCATATCTGCAACCCCATTATAAGAAATTGGTGCACAAGTGGCAACTGATGAAACTTAGGAATTGCTTCTAAGCAACGTAACCTGAGTCTGAAGTTCATTTGTAAGCCCTTGCATAATATTGTGGCAATATTGAGAATGTGTTGCATCTAAATTGGGTCGAATGCCAAAAAAATCCTGATTGAGGCATTCAGATACAGACGTGCTTGATGAATTATGCACTTTTATTTTCATAATACATGTGTTTACCACCAAAAGTACTTGTGTAATACTTTGTATAGGTAAATTTTTATATCTATATGTCTCCAATATTTTGTAGTTTTCTCCTAGCAAACGAAGTCAATAAAAGTTCCTCAATAAAGGTTTTGTTTATGTATCAAGAAGCCTCGGGAGAAGAAATTAAATTTTCTTTGCACTGTCTAATTTTGGATACTTCATTTCAAAAATTATATGTGTTACTTTTTATGGCATTGATATGCTTTTGTTGATTTTGTGGTATGGACAGGTCCTTTCCAAATCCCATACTAAGACCTCCACTATAACATTTGACACTGGACTTGATGTTGTGTTCACTATCAATGTTGTTAGATTCAAGTGCATATGGATTGGTGATATAGGTGGATATTGGTGGCCAATCGCCTATTCCACTTGGACCCCCAAAACTCTTTCTTTCAGTTTCCTTAATTGTAGGATAGTTTTCTATTTTTAGTAGTTTTTCGGGTCCTAAAACTCCAGAGCTATTTTGAGGTCCAAAAAGATGTTTTTTGAGAAAATAGAGAAACTATAAAAGTGTCTAGATATATTTCACAAATTATTTTTTTCCTCCTCATGGATATCTTTGAAATAAAGTATTATGATAACCAAACAGAGATCGTATGCCAATGTTATGACCTCGCGAAGTTGGTGGTACAACTTACCCCAATGGGGCCTAAAACCTTTGGTGCTTCACCTCCCAGGGTTAGGGTTTAAAACTTCTTCTTTATTATAAAAATTCCTCTGAGCCTCATTGTAATACAATTCAAAGGCATTTAATTGTCACATCTCTTCTCAGAGATAAGCTACCATTGCCCGAACTAGTTTATTTCCATTTTACATGTAAACAATTTTCAGTATTTGTGTTAATTAATTGAGGTTCATTTTTCGCTGTTGTTGTAGGTAATGTTACCCTAAGGTCTTGGGTTGACAAACCTTCACAGATCAAGGGCATGTCATCACAAGAAGGACTCACTTAACTAAATCTTATGCTTTAAGCTAGAAACTAAAGGTTGCAGACCTTACCCGTATATCCTTCGGTTGTAGTAGATCCCACGGGGTGAAAACCCCCTGCAACTCTTTGTGCTCTAGAACCTGCAAAACAACAAAGAACAAGCACAAAAACCTAGTTGTACAGCATATATATGTTCTAGATGTTAGTGAAAAGCATGCATAATCTCATAAAAACAATAATAAATGAATTATTAAAGATCATTACACATGTATAAGAGATAAATGACATGTGAACATCAGGAACAAGATGGCACTTATTTCATTGATAACATGTACAGTGAAAAAATGTGGAGAGATCACCTAAAATTTTCCATGGCCTAAAGCATACCGTCCTCTGGATCCGTCCAGCCCTAGCCTCACAAAACTTCTTCCAAGAATAGTGCACAATGGATGTCACATCGGGTGAGTGAACATCTCAAGGAAACAAGGGTTTCCTAAAAATATATGGGAAGTGCAGGAGGCACAGGGGAAATATCAGACCTGGATAGGGCTCCAACAGTGTATAATTTCTATAATTCTCTCTCTTCCTCCATTAGGCCATTCCCTTGAGGGGCTTTTATACTCCCTCAAATTAGTTTTTTTAGTTGGGTAACAATTAGGCCATGGGCTGGGGTAAAGCTACAGGAACAACTGTCAACCCTGCCTCAAAAGTAGGGAAATTATATATTTTTTAATGTTTAAAAAAGCATATGTGATTCTCTATGTATGGACTCGCGTGTATACGCGAAAAAGTCTGGGTAGAGTCGCGTATGGGTTTTGAGAAACTGTTGTTTGAGAAACATGTCCAAGTCTGAATGGAAGGGGTGCCCAAGGCCAATGAAAAATTCATCAATTATATGATGGTGATAAATGATACTATAATGACTATAGATCCATGTTTTTTTAATCAGTTTTTCATTTCATTCCTGCATAAATTTGAATCAGTGGTATCAGAGTGGTCTATTATTTCTCTGTTTATTTGTGCATGTCCCCAACAAGGTTAGGGTACAAAGATTTAGGACTTGACCTAGTTTAACCCTTACAAGGCCAGCCTCGCTGACTCTGACAACCTCCCATGACGAAAGAAAAGAAATAAAAGGGAGTAGGAGATCCTTTCAAAATGTTTCTCAAAGATGTCCTCGAGTGACAAAGGAACAAGATGATGGATACATTTTCCTAGATCCTTTGGTGAGTGTCAATGGGCGAAGCATCTTCATCCAATAGTCACTTCGGAGGTGCCACCCCCTATAAGGTACAAGTTAACTTTGATATTCCTATATTTGAATTCATTCCATCCATCATTTCCATTATGTATTGGAACTATAATGGACCATTTTTATCTTCTCCAAGTATGATTTATTATGCACTAGGATCAATGACCTCCTCTTTCTCACTAAACCCATGCTAGTGCCAAGTGATCATGACCTATGATCCATGGTTACTAATTGTCCTTGGCCTACAAAAATTAGACTTACCATTTCAAAAATATAATGGATTTAAGTGGGGTTGCATTCCATATTCAATACTATCTATAAGAAAAAGTTCCTATGGTTTCCTCAAAGGAGTACATAAGGTCCTTTTGAATCTAAGTTCAAGGGAGTGAATTCCTTCCAAGAGAAATTTATATCGTAGTCTATGTTTCCCCCAATTTCCTCACACATTGCACTTCACAATGACTATGGAAAGAACCCATTCCTTAAATTGTATGCATAAATTTCTCACCATTGCGCTTGATGGAATTTTCAATTACTTACAATGATCTTAGTGAGCAATAAATTAGATGTACATTTAAATTATCAATCCAAGATTTTTTTTGGAGCTTGTGAACTTCCATGCACAATATATGCTACTACAATATGTTATATGTTCTGAAGTTGTAGTAATATGATGGTCATAATAGTACAAGATAAAGGTGCTTTCACATGTCACTGATTTGACTAAACGCAACACACTAATAAAGCACTGTTGTAGGAAAGTAAATTGAAAGGAAAGTAAACCACAATTCATGAAAGTAAGGACACTTGTATAATAGTAAGCACACCAACTAATAGAAGTGATGTGTTCAAGTATAATGATATTCTTGGTTTGTTGTAACAAAAATGCAACGACACGTGCACATGATGCAATAAATGGCAAGAAAACAACCAATAAACAATATACACACATCAAATAGCTCTCAATCATAAAATGGTACCGAAAATAGATAAAAATTAAGCTATAGGCGAGTTGCAGGAATAACCAGAATTTCCAGAAACATGCAAATTTGTTAGCCAATCGTTAACCGTGGTATTAATGTTTTAATTTCATAACTTGGATTTACAACAATAAGTAAGTAATGTGACTACATCATAGGAAAATATCATAATCATAGAAAAAGGAAATTAACAAAGTTGAAAAAAATGAAAATTAACAACTCGCATGCATAATCTCATAAAAACAATAATAAATGAATTATTAAAGATCATTACACATGTATAAGAGATAAATGACACGTGAACATCAGGAACAAGATGGAACTTCTTTAATTGATAACATGTACAGTAAACAAATGTGGAGAGATCACTTGAAATCTGCCATGGCCTCAAGCATACCATCCTCTGGATCCGTCCAACCCTAGCCTCACAAAACTTCTTCCAAGAATAATGCACAATGATGTCACATAGGGTGAGTGAACATCTGAAGGAAACAAGGGTTTCCTGAAAATATATGGGAAGTGCAAGAGGCACAGGGGAAATATTAGACTTGGATAGGGCTCCAACAAGCATATAATATCTATAATTCTCTCTCTTCCTCCATTAGGCCATTCCCTTTAGGGGCTTTTATACTCCCTCAAATTAGTTTTTTTAGATGGGGAAAAATTAGGCCACGGAATGGGGTAGTTAAGTTACATGAACAACCGTAAAACCTGCCTCAAAAGTAGGGAAATTATATATTTTTCAATGTTTAAAAAATCATATGCAGTTCTCTATGTATGGACTCGCATGTATACGTGGAAAAGTCTGGGCAGAGTCGCGTATGGGTTTTGATAAACTATTTTTTGAGAAACATGTCCAAGTATGAATGGAAAGGGTGCCCAAGGCAAAACTCATCGAGTATATGATGGTGATAAATGATGCTATAACAACTATAGATCCATGTTTTTTTAAATCAGTTTTGCATTTCATTCCTACATAAATTTGAATCAATGGTATCAGAGTGGTCTATTATTTCTCTGTTTATTTGTGCATGTCCCCAACAAGGTTGGGGTACAAATATTTAGGACTTGACCTAGTTTAACCCTTACAAGGCTAGCCTCGTTGACTCTAACAACCTCCCATGACGAAAGAAAAGAAATAAAAGGGAGTATGAGATCCTTTCAAAATGTTTCCCAAATATGTCCTCAAGTGGCAAAGGAACAAGATGATGGATACATTTTCCTAGATCCTTTAGTGAGTATCAATGGGCGAAGCATCTTCATCCAATAGTCACTTCGGAGGTGCCACCCCCTTTAAGGTACAAGTTGTTGAAAATGGCAACAAGAAACAGTGAAGGAGGCCTCCTGAAACATCTTTCTTGATCCTAGTTGGAAAGTGATCACCTAAACTAGGAGGGGACCACACATGTGATTTTTTGTCGAAGTCTATTTTTAGACTACCTATCCTAAAAATAGGGAAGTCAAATATTATTTACTCTTAATAATATTTGGACTATAAACATTATCTTATTCTCTTGGAGCACTTCAGTTTGATGCCTGGATGTGGCACATGCAGCTGACAGAAGGAAATACGTTTTTCCTAAGGTTTAAGTGAAGCTATTGCATGATGACTTCAGTTAGAACTCATGTGACAGAGTTTGGTGGAGTTGATTGAGGAAGTTAGTGGAGTTGTATTCAGTTTAACTAATCTAAACATAGTTGAGCTTTTTGTATCCAAGTTAACTACTAGATACAATTAGTGAGAGTGGTGTGAATTAATTATTAATTAATTCACTAATTATAAACTCATAAATCAACTAAAGAATACACTGGCTAATCCTTTTTTCATGGACAACAGTGAGACCAAAGGCAGAAATAGGGTGAAAGAGCAGTGTTAACTATCGGGCCAGACTATACTTGGTTGCTATTTGCAACACACAGATGGGTGGAGTAGCCCATGATGATTGCGTAGTTCAGGCTGGGTGGTTTATCTATATAAAGAGGCCATCCCATAGCTTGAACACGCAATTCAGGTTGGCTATCAAGTGGCTAAAGGTTGGAGCATGAGTTTTGCTAGATCTAGCTTGATAGTGTGTAGCAAGGGAGGTAGTGCATGAGAGCTTGCAAAGAGCTTTGTACTATGATTGTTACATGATCTCCATGGCATGTATAATATACAGATAGTTGGGGGTTTTCAGCTTTAAGCTTTCCCATGAAATACTCTGTTCATATGTGTGAATTTTTATGGCTTTAATGTGTGCATGCAATTGATTTTATTTCCGCATGTGATGATCAATGGTAGAAGAGATTCTGTATTATGCATGAAGCTAAAATAGTGTGTGATCAGGAAAATCTCGATGGATAACATATCAGTTATTCAAATTTCTACATGGTATCAGAGCGATATTGATCATTGGAGCAATTGCAAAGCATTGAAGTGGTTGAGTTTTAGGATAAACTCAAGAAACATAAAGATGGAGAAAGCCGGAAATATACATGCATATTGTATATAATTTTCTACATGGAATGAGAGCGAGAATTTTTGGGTGCGCGAGTTTGTAGGGAATATCTGAAAATTTTTTGTGAAATATTTTCAGAAACAAATAGCATATTTGGATTCCTTGCGAAAAAATACCCAAATTGAAAAAAAAAATCGGTCGAATCGGAGCTCGGATGAGGGAGATATCATCGATTTAAAATCAGCTCTTTTGTTAGAAAATTTTGCGACGGCGGGACAATTGCAATGTGCGCGAGCCAAGAATCTACATGCACTAAGGTACAAGATACATGAAAAGCTTTGAGGTGCAGAGCAAAGGTTAGTAACTTGGTGGTTGAGAGGGATCCTCTCAACATGCAGTGTGAGAAGCAGTCTCAAAAGGTTGTGGAGCAGCCACAACTGGAGATGCAGAAGAATCTTTATAGATTTGATGTAGATGGGATTTCTACGGAGCTTCCTACTATTGGGAAGCGGAAGAAAGACATGCAATTGATGCTTGAGAGGGAGCAAGTTTTGCATGTAGGTAAGAGTGAACCTCGGGATGTGGAGCAGCCACAAGATGAGGATCATGGAGTGGGAGAAACCACTCATGCAGAGAAATTTCGTGCCAAATGGGCAGAGGGAGTGCATGCAGCTATACACTGTGTATGAGGTGGGGCGACATGCATGAGTAATCCTATGAGGAGGATGGGGGCAGATTCATGGAGATGGTGTGGATCTCATGAATTGAACCTGGCTACGAGGTGCCCACAGCGCTGCAGTAGCAGATCAGTTGGATTGATGCAGGCAGATCAAAGTGACAGTGTCGGATACTGGAGCGCGAATCAGAGTTGACAGGAAGTGCAAGAGTGCATGGGTGCAAGAGTTCAAAAACGCAGTGGTTCCTGATGACATGTGCAGTAGCTAAGCAGAGGTCGAATACTTTGATGATAGATGTATCAGACTGATTGAGTTGTTTGGAGCCTATTCAGTTTCAGAGGATTTGCAGAGAAGATGCATGGAGTTGCATGATGCCAGAAGGTTGCAGGCTAATGCATGGAGCTGTATGTCATGATGCATGCATGAGTTTGCATGGCGCATGCAAAGGGTGCATGGCGAATGCATGGAGTTGCATGTCGCATGCAAAGACAGTCCTTTCTTGTTGAGAGGGAGTGTTGAAAATGGCAACAAGAAACAGTGAAGGAGGCCTCCTGAAACATCTTTCCTGATCCTAGTTGGAAAGTGATCACCTAAACTAGGTGGGGACCACACATGTGATTTTTGTCGAAAAATCTATTTTTAGACTATGTCTATTTTTAGACATATGGAGCATATTCTATAAGTTGCGGGATGCTATTTGTGGATGGTTGGTCAAGTTGGAAAAATAGATGGATTTCTATTTTTAGACATATTGGGTGAAATCTATTTTTAGATTGCCAGTCTAAAAATAGATATGTCGAATATTATTAGCTCTTAATAATATTTGGACTCTAAACATTATCTTATTCTCTTGGAGCACTTCAGTTTGATGCCTGGATGTGGCACATGCAGCTGACAAAAGGAAATACGCTTTTCCTAGGGTTTAAGTGAAGCTATTGCATAAAGACTTCAGTTAGAACTCATGTGAGAGAGTTTGGTGGAGTTGATTGAGGAAGTTAGTGGAGTTGTATTCAGTTTAACTAATCTAAACATAGTTGAGCTTTTTGTATCCAAGTTAACTAATAGATACAATTAGTGAGAGTGGTGTGAATTAATTATTAATTAATTCACTAACTATAAACTCATAAATCAACTAAAGAATACATCAGTTAACTTCAGTGCATGGACAGTTTCAGTGGAGACCAGTGCAGAAATAGGTGAAAGAGCAGGTTAACTATCAGTTGTGACTATACTGTTGCTATTTTCAACACACAGATAGGTGGAGTAATCAATGAGGATTGTGCAGTTCAATCTAGGTGGTTTATCTATATAAAGAGACCATCCCATAGCATTGAAACACGCAATTGAGGTTGGCTATCAAGTGGCTAAAGGTTGGAGCATGAGTTTTGCTAGATCTAGCTTGATAGTGTGTAGCAAGGGAGGTAGTGCATGAGAGCTTGCAAAGAGATTTGTACTATGATTGTTACATGATCTCCATGACATGTATAATATATAGATAGTTGGGGGTTTTCAGCTTTAAGCTTTCCCATGAAATACTGTGTTCATATGTGTGAATTTTTATGGCTTTAATGTGTGCATGCAATTGATTTTATTTCCGCATGTGATGATCAATGGTAGAAGAGATTTTGTATTATGCATGAAGCTAAAATAGTGTGTGATCAGGAGAATCTCGGTGGATAACATATTTGTTATTCAAATTTCTACATGGTATCAGAGCATCAAACTGAAGTGCTCCAAGAGAATAAGATAATGTTTATAGTCCAAATATTATTAAGAGTAAATAATATTTGACTTCCCTATTTTTAGGATAGGTAGTCTAAAAATAGACTTCGAAAAAAAATCACATGTGTGGTCCCCTCCTAGTTTAGGTGATCACTTTCCAACTAGGATCAAGAAAGATGTTTCAGGAGGCCTCCTTCACTGTTTCTTGTTGCCATTTTCAACACTCCCTCTCAACAAGAAAGGAATGTCTTTGCATGTCGCATGCATGGAGTTGCATGGCGCTTGTGAAGGTTGCAAGATCAGTTGGAGTGATGCAGGCAGATCAAAGTGACAGTGTTGGATACTGGAGCGCGGATCAGAGTTGACAGCAAATGCAAGAGTGCATGGGTGCAAGAGTTCAACAGCGCAGTAGTTCCTGATGACATGTGCAGTTGGTACCAGCAGAAGTCGAAGACTTTGATGATAGATGCTAGATGCATCAAGACTGATTGAGTTTTTTGGAGCCTATTCAGTTTCAGAGGAGTTGCACAGCAGATGCATGGAGTTGCATGGCGCTCAGGAAGGTCAAGTAGGCTATGCATGGAGTTGCATGGCGCTAGACAGTGTGGTGAATGTGCATGGAGTTGCATGTCGCATGCAAAGACATTCCTTTCTCTTTGCTGAGAGGGAGTGTTGAAAATGCAACAAGAAACAAGTGAAGGAGGCCTCCCGAAACATCATACTCGATCCTAGTTGGAAAGTGATCACCTAAACTGTGTGGGGGCCACACAAGTGATTTTTGTCACAAAGTCTATTTTTAGACTATGTCTATTTTTAGACATATGGATCATGGTCTATGAGTTGCGGGATGTTATTTGTGGATGGTTGGTCAAGTTGGTAAAAATAGATGGACCTCTATTTTTAGACATACTGGGCGGAGTCTATTTTTAGACTGCCAGTCTAAAAATAGATCAGTCGAATATTATTAGCTCTTAATAATATTTGGACTATAAACATTATCTTACCCTCTTGCAACACTTCAGTTCGAGCTACGGATGTGGCACATGCAGCTGACAAAAGGAAATACGCTTTTCCTAGGGTTTAAGTGAAGCTATTGCATGAAGACTTCAGTTAGAACTCATGTGACAGAGTTTGGTGGAGTTGATTGAGGAAGTTAGTGGAGTTGTATTCAGTTTAACTAATCTAAACATAGTTGAGCTTTTTGTATCCAAGTTAGCTAATAGATACAATTAGTGAGAGTGGTGTGAATTAATTATTAATTAATTCACTAATTTTAAACTCATAAATCAACTAAAGAATACATCAGTTAACTTCAGTGCATGGACAGTTTCAGTGGAGACCAGTGCAGAAATAGGTGAAAGAGCAGGTTAACTATCAGTTGTGACTATACTATTGCTATTTGCAACACACAGATGGGTGGAGTAACCCATGAGGATTGCACAGTTCAGGCTGGGTGGTTTATCTATATAAAGAGGCCATCCCATAGCTTGAAAACGCAATTCAGGTTGGCTATCAAGTGGCTAAAGGTTGGAGCATGAGTTTTGCTAGATCTAGCTTGATAGTGTGTATCATGGGAGGTAGTGCATGAGAGCTTGCAAAGAGCTTTGTACTATGATTGTTACATGATCTCCATGGCATGTATAATATACAGATAGTTGGGGTTTTCAGCTTTAAGCTTTCCCATGAAATACTGTGTTCATATGTGTGAATTTTTATGGCTTTAATGTGTGCATGCAATTGATTTTATTTCCGCATGTGATGATCAATGGTAGAAGAGATTCTATATTATGCATGAAGCTAAAATAGTGTGTGATCAGGAGAATCTCGGTGGATAACATATCAGTTATTCAAATTTCTACACAAGTTAACTTTGATATTCCTATATTTGAATTCATTCCATCCATCATTTCCATTATGTGTTGGAACTATAATGGCCCATTTTTATCTTCTCCAAGTATGATTTATTATGCACTAGGATCAATAACCTCCTCTTTCTCACTAAACCCATGCTAGTGCCAAGTGATCATGACCTATGACCCATGGTTACTAATTGTCCTTGGCCTACAAAAATTAGACTTACCATTTCAAAAATCTAATGGATTTAAGTGGGGTTGCATTCCCTATTCAATACTATATATAAGAAAAAGTTCCTATGGTTTTCTCAAAGGAGTACTTAAGGTCCTTTTGAATCCAAGTTCAAGGGAGTGAATTCCTTCCATGAGAAATTTATATCATAGTCTATGTTTCCCCCAATGTCCTCACACATTGTACTTCACAATTACTATGGAAAGAACCCATTCCTTAAATTGTATGCATAAATTTCTCATCATTGCACTTGATGGAATCTTCAATTACTTATAATGATCTTAGTGAGCAATAAATTAGATGTACATTTAAATTATCAGTCCAAGTTTTTTTTGGAGCTTGTGAATTTCCATGCACAAAATATGCTACTACAAACTGTTATATGTCCTGAAGTTGTAGTAATATGATGGTCATCATAGTGCAAGATAAAGGTGCTTTCACATGTCACTGGTTTGACTAAACGCAACACACTAATAAAGCACTCTTGTAAGAAGGTAAATTGCAGGGAAAGTAAATCACAATTCATGAAAGTAAGGACACTTGTATAATAGTAAACACACCAACTAATAGAAGTGATGTGTTCAATTATAATGATATTCTTGGTTTGTTGTAACAAAAATGCAACAGCACGTGCATATGATGTAATAAATGGCAAGAAAACAACCAATAAACAATATACACACAACAAATATCTCTCAATCATAAACTGATACTAAAAATAGAGCAAAAGTAAGCTATAGGCGAGTTGCAAGAATAACCATAATTTCCAGAAACATGCAAATTTGTTAGCCAATCGTTAACCATGGTATTAATGTTTTAATTTCATAACTTGGATTTGCAACAAAAAGTAAGTAACGTGACTAAAACATAGGAAAATATCATAATCATAGAAAAAGGAAATTAACAAAGTTGAAAAAAAAGAAAATTAACGAAATTACAACAATAGAAACCAATTGTAAATTAACATAATTGTAAATAATAACTACTTACTAATGCTACTTAGTAGTACCAAGCCAAGGAGGGGGGCCTACCTCCTTAGGTTAGGTACTTTGAAATGTTCAGTCACACAATCATGAAATTGGTTTTTTTTAAAATACAAATGGGTATTTTTGTATTAGATAGAGATATGGAAAGGTGCCAGAGAGCTAAAATATACATCACTTAGAAGAGTTAGAGATCTCAGCCTCTTACTAGAAAAATTAAAAAATCAGGTAGAGATGCTATAATGAGTGGTGCTTAAATTTTTGTGAAATATCAAAGGCCTGCAAGTGAAGATGACACAAATGTTCCCCCCATTAAAGTAAAAATAGTACATCATGTTTTAGTAGAGGAGATCACATAAGTGTTTTTCTTATAGTTGGTAACATCCAAATGATTTCTGAGAAAATTTTGTAGAGAAATCCTTGGTATTTTCTTTACCTGTTTGGTCCTCTCTTCCTTCTTCTTTGAAGTCCATATTTTCCCAAGCTGATTGGATTGTGTGGAGCAAGCTTTGTTGTCAGTTGACGAAGGAGGATTTGTATCTCTCAATGAGCATTGGGGGAGAGAATGGGCACCCTAGTACACTGGGAGATCGCATGGAAACATCTCTACATAAGGGAGCATAACATAAATATGATCATGTAATGTAACTATCCCATTTTTGTAGTATGATATCAAAGAGTCGTTGTTGAGAAAGATATCCCAACAATATCCTTCTACCTCCAAGGTAAGGAAATTGTTGGTTCCACCCGATAGAGAATATACCTCTGAATATTTTGTTAATAGGTCACATTCACATATACTTTTGTCTTTAAAATTTGGCTCTCTAGTAGGTTGCTCCTGGTTATCAGTCTTGCTGTAATAAAATCTATATGAGTCATCCATGGTATTTATTAAGCGAATTGTTACATCCTCACTCTTTGATTCTATAATAATCAAGATATGTTTTATTTAGTTTTTAATTGTATGATTTGGGATTAAAAAGGTGTAATTTTTCATTGGGGAAGACAAATGGAGATTTGGAGATGACATGGGGTATTTTTTATGCTGAGAAGCATGATTATTGACCATATATAACTTTGTATATTGGGAGAAGGGAATGTTTATTTTTGTTATTGGAGGGTGTGAGCTTTGAAGGAACCTAATGGAGATGTATCTGAGATCCATTATGGAGGATGTTTGTTGCTTACTTGATAATTGATTTGGACGATACCCTGACTTAACATAGCACCTTCATTTTCTTTTTTGTCTGTCGCTTAGTTTATTTCCCTTAGAAATGGAATCCCTCTAATCGAGTGTACATGTTTTTATAAGCCACTACTGTCTTCCATATCATATTAATATCTTCATCCACTAAAACCTTATTGAAATTATTGATTACCCAATTTGAGTCTCCAATAATGATGGCTTCCTTAATACCATTTCTGATGAGAAATTGCAATCCTTTCCACAAAGATAAGGCCTTTGCACCATTATTTTTTTAATGTACTAGACCCTAGGAAAATCTCAAAAAGAGACTTCTAGCACGATTTCTTATCTAGCCTACTGCTCTAGATGGGATGGGATTTCCCTTAGAAGCCCCAACAATGTAAAGAATGTATCTTCCCTTATGTCTTTCCCAATTCTATAAAAAAACTTGGCTTAATATTAATTCCTAGCTTGGAGGGCTCTTTAGTCTAAATATTTCTATGTTGGTGATGCTTCCAGGTTTGATTCCTTGAATCCATTTGAGCTCCCTTATACTAAGGTTCTCCTCCAAATTACCTAGTATTCTGACTAATGGAAATGCATCATACAAGATATATTTTTATTTTTCAACAGAGAGAGGATCTGGGAGTAGTCTATTGTTAAAAATTACTTTTTTCTTACCAACAAATTCTCCAACATATGTATTTTGGGAGGGCATTGATTTCTCTTTTATGGGTCATTTTCCCTGTTAGATTTAAATTTCAATATTGATACCATGTCTAATACATATAGGACCAATATTTAGAAATTCCAATGAAGATATATAACTCTTCCAGGGCTAACTCAAAAGTATTTTTTGCATAGATGCATTCAATAAATAAATGAGAAATGTTCCCTTCTGATCTTTGACATAATGCACATATTGAATGACCCTTTACATTTCTCCTTTTAGATTTTCAAATGTGAGGATTTTCTCTTGCACTAGTAGTGATCAAAATACATTTACCTTGGGGGTTCCATCCTTGTGCCATATTGTTTTCCAAATTGTCTCTGCGTGAGAATTTCCAAATGTAATATTTTCTAGATCATAACAATTTTTGACAGAAAAATCTTTGTTCTTCTTAGTCCATCCTCTTTCGTGTTCAAAATGCTTGCCTACAAGGGCATGACCTTTCAATGCACCCGAGGAGAGGTAAGAAGAGCTTAATTCTTTTGGAACCATAGATCACTACTTTCATCCCACTCAGATATGTCCCACATATACACAAATTTGCCGTATTTCATCCACTTTTCTAGAATTTTGGAGTCTTGTATTGTTTTTGAGAGTTTTTTGACACTTTTAATGTCCTCCCATAAGTTTATTTTCTTTCCATTACCAGAGTCCAACATATATGTTTCATTATTAAGTTTATGCATTTTTGGCATAGGTATCCAGTCTCCTTCTAGTTTAGGAGCTCTAACCTTTCCACGTTTGTATTGTGCAAGTATTTCTTTCTCGGAGCTTGAGCCCACTAGGATTTGTCTTGTTTTAGAAGTCTCTACACTAATTTTTCTCCTAATGTATGATTCAAAAGCATAAAGTCCCTAATATTGAGGTGTCCCTCTTCTATATCCACCTTGATTCTTTCCCAGTTCAATAGGTGGTGTTTTTTTCTGGTAATTTTTCCTCCTTGCCATATGAATTTTTTGATGACTTTGTTAACACTGTCAAGAATACTTCTAGGTCCCAGAAGAGTTGAAGCTTGATAAATTTGAAGGGTGGATAAGCTGGACTTTACCAGGATTAATCTTCTTATTATATTCAACCAAATTTTTCCCCAAGAATTGATTTTATTCTTGATTTTGGAAATGATTCTTATCCAATCCTTAGGATTTTGTCCTTTGAGGGAAATGGGAAGTCCCAAGTAGTTGAAAGCATACCAATATTTCTCCCATTTGAAGCTAAGGATGTTTTCTATATTTTTTTATTTTACCTTATGAAGTGTTCCACCTATAGATCTTGCTTTTTTCCTTATGAATTTGTTCTCTTGAAGCCCATGTGAAGGCTTGTAAATTTTTCTTGAATCTCTTGGATATGATTGCATATGCTCCACCAAGAAAAATTGTGTCATCTAAACATTGAGAATGGTTCAAAATTTTAACTCCATTAAGGCGGGTAGTTTATAATCTTATACATAGTGATTTTTCAATTATGATATACAGAAGAGGAGACAAGGTAAAACCTTTCCTTAATCCCCCTAAATCTTGAAAGAACTACGTGGGTCTTCCATTGACCAAAGGAGCTATCCGTGGTAAGCTTATGCAAGCCTTTATCCAAGCTTGATTTTAGAGGTTTTTTTGGTCTGAATTGCTTATTGAACTTAACTTATGTTGTCTATAATCTATGTTATGGCTATAAAATTACTCTGATTCTTTAATATTAGTTTGTTTATGACTTCTTTTTTAGTCCGGTGGCTATAAATTTAGAGAGAATGTTATAGGAGGATTACATAGGCTTATTGGTATAAATATGGAAAATGAGATCGGTGTGACATCCTTAGGGATAAAGTGTAGAAATGTAGAGTTGGTTCCTCCCCTACCTTTCCTCTTATTTCTTGTCCATTCCAACATTTTACATAATTTTATTAAAATATAGAAGGATTTGAAGAAGTGAATGTTGAACCCATTTGACCCAGGTTCTTTGTTTGCTCCTAAGCTCCATAATGCTTCCATTACCTCATTTTCCTCTATGGTTTACACAACACTTCATTTTATTATTCAGTTATTCTAGTTGGAATTTGCTCAAGCATCTTGTATACACTTTCGTTATTATCCCTCTGCTCCTTCTGGTACAATTGTTTGTAGCATTAATGGGTTACCTATGTTATTTCCTCATGTTCCTTTCTTTTTCCCTTTCGAATATTGAATTAACTTTATCTATTTTTCATTTCTCTTGCTTTGGCCTTCTTATGGAAGTAGTTTGTATTCTTGTCTCTAGGTTTTATCTAGAGGCTTCTTGATTTTAGCCTCCATTTTTATTCTCCTCTCCTATTAATGCTATGGATTTTATTGTAAGTTTTTTTTTCTAACGCTATATTTTGTTCTTTAACATGATTACTTTCCATTTACTAGTAGATCTCCTTTAATTGATATTTTAAATTTGATTTTTCTTCGTTTAGTTCAATATACTAATATTTTGCTCAATCTATCAAAAAAAATTTCACCATATTTTTAATTTTGTTTCTAGCACAAAATGGAGACCCTTCAACATAATTTCCCCATTGTCTTTGTATTATTTTCACTGATCTCTCATATTCCATTGATAGTGGGTGGAATTTGAAAGGGATTGGGCCCATATGCCATTTCTTTGTGAGATACAAATATATGGGCTTATGATCTGAAGTCCCATTTTGAATTATCTCAATAATATGTTGATGTCTTCTAGTAATAGGTTTCTTGTTATTAAAGATATATCATTTGGATGCTATATTGTGTTTATTTATTCTTCTTTTGGAAAAAGTGAATACTCCTTTATTTGGTTACTATTTCCATCAAGTCCCACTCAACCATTAGATCCTCCATGTTCTCCCTATATGGGTCCCTTATTAAGCTACCTCATTTTCTCTCCTTGGTAGAGATTGTTGCATTAAAATATCTTCCTATTCTGACCTATTGATAAGTATTTGAGACTTTATGACTACCTAATGTGTTCCAAATGTCTGCCTTCTCTGCGTATAAATTTGGAGAGTATATGTTGTATACTACATATGCCTTGTTGGAGGATGTATTTCAAAATAGTTTGGATCCATAACCAATTAATTGTTATTTCAAGTTCCTGATATTTGTGTGGATTCCACATGGTGGAAATCCCTCCTGGGGCCCCTCTTACACTAGATATTGCACTTTTGTTTTTTTCCCAAAAAATTTGTTTGGGTTTTTCAAGTTCACTTGTATCCATATTTCTTTCATGTAAGAATAAAATATATGTTTTATGACTCCTAATTATCTTCTTTAATCCTAGGGTTTTGATGGAGTTCCCGAAATCTCTTATGTTTTAAGAAATTATTTTCACTGAGAGGTATGTAAGGGTGCTTCCTCCCCCTCATTTTCTTTATATTTCTTTGATTTATTCATTTCATTTTTATGATTCTTATACTATTTTTCTAATGTTTTATGCTTGCCTAATATTTTCTCCTTAGAAGTGGGTTCATCTTGTTTCTCCTTCTTGGGTTTTCTTCCCATTTTTTTGTGTCCCTTTTTAGATTTCTCTATATCTTCTCCATCAGGACAAGAGTATAAATTTTTCTTTTTTGTAGGTGGGGTTTTTATTCTTGGTAATATGAGGAACAAGAAACCCTTCATTATTTAGAGGCTCAGAGAGAGAGAGAGAACTTCTCAAATTTTTTGAGAAAAGGCTAAGAAGGTTGGAGAGTGACAACTCTGAGTATGGGAAGGAGAAACACACTCAATGACAAAGGAGCTAGCATGTTCACACTAAGGGGAAAAAGTTTTTTCCACATGAGATTTTCTATTTTTTAAAGGGGAGGAATGAATGACAGGATAGGGTTGAAGGTTGTCTAAGTCAGCGAGAGGGTCATCAAGTTCATGGAATACGTAATTTATTGTAATGTTCCAAATTTTTCATTAAGTTAATTGGAACATTAATTTTGCTTTCCTTTTTAATAAAAACAATAAAATGGGTAAGGGGGCCCATGAAGAAGCATAATAAACACTCCTAATATGCAAAGGGGTCGCCTAAGTGGCTTATTTGTCATCTCCTAGTGTGAAAAGGGGAAAATACAAGAAGACTAGGTCAATTTTGACTAAGTCAATAGCGCTGCCTAAAGAGGTGTAGCTTGCATGAGAAGACAACGCAGTTTTGATAGGAGGGATATCATTAGATGAGAGAAACCATAATGGGTGGGGTCCATGGCAAGGGAGCCTCCTCTTGGCATAAAAGGGGGAATGGGAGCCATTGCTCATTATGTTTGAGATTTTGATTTTGGTTTGCTCTCTCCAGTTGTTCAACTGGGATAGTTGTGATGCTTATCACAAGAGAGATTTCTGTTTAGGAGTTTCCTCTCCTTCATTGGGAAGATTTGTAGGACTTGTTATTCATTCACCTCACATCTAGGCTTGAGGCCAAGGTAACCATCTTCAGCTATAGCGTTTTCCAACTAAGCAGAAACGGTGAGTTGCTGGGGGTTGCTGTGAGATTCATTACCACCCACTTTTGGAGCTAGTTTTGTAGAGGAGGAGCTCATTCTTTCTCTGGGAGATCAGTGAGGAAGATCCTGGAGCTTCATTTCAGATTTTGGCATTGGGACATATGTTTCATCTCATTCCCAGCGTAGTCTCTTCCCCATATTGTGTTATTTTTAGAGGGCACTTGCAGGAGGGGCTCACACTGTGGATTGGAGGGTGTAATCTTCAGTGAAGGGAGAAGCCTTTCACTTTGAATATCATTGGAGGAGGTTTCTTCATCATCTGCAACATTTCTGTCCTTCTCCACTTTTTGTATTTTTATTGAGTTGCAGTTGCTACACTGCACTTCGGCATTTTTCCAATTTGTACATTTTGGCCAATCCATTGGAGTATTGTTGTAGTATTGTTTTCCGGGGTTGAGATCTTACTCCCCCACTTTATTTGAGCTTGCTATTTCTATATCATTGTGTCTATATCAGTTTGTAGTCATTTATCACTATGGACTGCACAGTCATAGCTTGTTGCTGGGTTTTGTAGCAGTGTACTTTCACTTTTGCATGCACATCTGTCTTGAGGCTGATCTGGCCTATCTTGAGAGGTCTTTCCTCAAGTTCTTGTATATCTATTTGCAGTTGCACATCATATCATGGATATTATCTCTTCTTGCACTATATGTGTTGATGTTTCAATGCTGCTACTTGTTGAAGTTCAGATATTACTGTAGCTCTCTCTTTGAGCATTGATTGAGATACCTAGGAGTGGGAGATCTGAATAACCCACCTAGGCTTATTTCTTTGAGCTAATATTCTGGAAGTGTAATGTATGAAGGGTAAAAAAATGGATCCAAGTCCCCTTTTAGCTTATTTTTGCATTGGATTCCTTATACAGTGTCCTCCTGGACCATATTGCAGAAATTCTCGAAAAAGGAATATTACTGTGGTATCGGAGTTTCGAACTTGGCTCAGCCTATGAAGTTCGAATCAAAAAGATAGAAGAGGTCAAGATAATGTAGAGGATGATATTTCTCTCATCAGTTTTTAGATCCAGCAAAGACCTCTCCAAGGAGGTTGAGAAGACTGAAAAAGGAGAAGAGGAAGCACCATGCACTTCCTACTCTCACCAAGGAGGAAAAATGGAGCATGAAAAACACTTGGAATTCGAGATTCTAAGTGAGTATCTTATTGAATACTGAGAAAACCCTAGAGCCTTCCAAGAGACTCTATATTTTCCACAATGTATTCAGCATAAAGAAGAGAGAAGACCCCAAAGCTATGGGATGATGAGAGGCAATAGATTTCTATTGTCCACATTCGATGGATCACTCACATGTGTAGTAGAGGTTTGGGTGAAGAAGCTATAGGCTTTCTTCTTGCTACATCCTATAGTAGAAAAAGAGGCTATAGAAGTTGCAACACTGCACCTTGAGGGTGAAGCAAAGACTTGGTGGTTTAGCCATTGGAGTCATGCAAGGGTTTCTACTCTTGCTGATTTTTCTCAAAGATTGATCAGAAGATTTGGTCAAAAGAGGGAGGAGCCCTCACCACCAGTTGAAGAGGCACATACTAGCACTGTCATAGTGATGGAGAAGTAACCTTCATCTCCAGTAATTAAGGCAGCCAACACTATTGAGGAAGAAACTCTTATAGAAACACAAAGTTCTTCCAAATCTCTCCAAGGTATGCCTAAGTTTTTATCTCTCATGGAGGATTGTACATCTTTACATGCTGATTGTTTAGAGTAGGAAACTTTCACTGCGTTGTGCCATCATCTTCATACACCATTGATATGTTGTGCACCACCGTTGAGGTTGGGGTTTGGAAACTTTGTCATGGAAGAGATTGCATTTCAATGTCCCATGAAATGCAAAGGCCAAATTCTGTTTTGGGAGGATGGTAGCCCTTGTTGGGGGGATACCAAGATGCAGTATGAAGGGAGACATCCAAAAGGAGTTGAGTGGATGTGGATGGAAGGCAAGAGGATGGTGAGCCTCTTGCAAATCTATGACATAGGGAAGTAAGAGGCAATGATGCGTTGGCTACTCTTGAGAGAGTTTGGCCAGCATATGACCTATCTTTTTTCACGGGAAGTGAAGAAGGAGGAGGACTTGTAGGATACTTACACCATGGGGCAGAGAAGAGCATGGGTGCATTATGATGAGATGGTATTCTTCTTACCACTCATTATGTCACCATCACATATTTGGTATGGTGGGAGTATGGAGGAGCAACAAACATTCTTGTTGCTCATATTGTATTTGGATGTTGCAGGAGTAGGAGGAGGCACTAGCATAGTGCAAAGGGGCTGCTCCTTGGACTTAGATGCCCAAGAAGTACCTTCTTCAGGGGAGGGACTCTATATGTGCAGCAACATGATGAGTAGAGTATTTGACAAGATCCATGTCAAAGAGTTGAGCTTTGAGATGACAGTGGCCCTACTCCACAGGCCAGCAACACTGTCACTTAAGAGCTGGGATTACTTATTGAAGTGCTCCCAAGACCACTTCATAAGTGATGTACCTTGGAGACATGTAGGATATGAGGATGAGGGAGTAATGGATGGAAGCATCCCTTACTATATTTTGATCTTCTTGGCTTGGGTTCACAAGCACAAGGGGAGATACCTACTTGTAACATTTATGGATTCTCCTTTCATGCATTCTTATGCATACTATTTATTGATGGAGGAGTTCACTTGGGAGGGCATCCTAATGGATGTATATCAGCATACGGACAGATGCATAGCCCAAGAGATGATGAGATGGTTGGCACAACCACTTCCCTACTCTATTGCAGTAAGGGAGAATTTTCACTTGAGCCATTTCAGCTCAAAGACCACAGTACATGATGAGGGAGGTAACTATTTGCTTTATGTTTTGCACTCTCTTATCTTTATGAGTAGCATATCATATCAAGGAGGATCTTTCCTTCTTGCATATTATGTTTTTTTGTGCTTATGGTCAATTGCAGAAATTATGATGGCCATATTATTGGTGGATTGTGGGGGAAAGCCACAGGATTTTCGGTGTGCACCATTGGCACCAAGTTATGTTTTCATGATATCATCTTGCAGGATGAATGTGGCAAAAAAATAGTGGCTGAAAGGAGACTTTTTGCACTATATATTGAGGTAGGCCAATGGTGCCCTGCATTGGTTCCATGTGTGGAGCTATGTTTCACCTCCTTGTTCTCACAGATTTATGCTTCCATATTATGCTAGTAGAACTTTGGACATGGGAAGCACCATTGGAGGAGTGGCACAAAATTTGAGGATGCCCATAGGTAGTATGGTTCTCCATACTTCTCACACTGCATATTTCAGAAAAACAAGTGGGACAGCCTTGATTTCCATGTTACACCTCTTGCTTTCAAATGGGAGGAGCCATTTGGAGAGCTTGAGCTCTTTGGGGAGGCACCCCATGGGTGTTGGATTTGATGGGATGGCTTGGGTCTCTCTTGAGGACCATTATGTTTCAACCATGTATCAGCAACAGCCCCATATGTATCATAAAGAGGGACAGACACATTGGGAGGATGTGCCCTTTGGGGAAGAAGACCTCCATACTCTTTGCAGCACATTCTCTAAGGGGAGTATGGAAGAGGATATGGTCACCATGACAAGATATTTGTTTCTCCATGAGGTGAACCATATGATTGATTGGATACCATATGATGATGACTTCCAACTCATCACATATGAGATGATTTGGGCCAGCTTGATTTACAGCATTGGAGGAGAGATCTTTGGAGATCTAGACATCATATTGCCACTTGAGGGCAACACTATTGCAGCCCAAGTTCAGCTTTCACTCCACACTTATCATATGTGGAGAAGAGGACAGTGTGGGGTAGGCTATGAAGCCTACCATGTTCAAATTTCCAGCCCACCTATTCTACATGAGCCCAAGGTGGAGGATGATTTCCAGGAGTTGCCTAGTTGGAAGGTGAGTCATTTTGCATGGTTGATTTCTTGGGGATGGAGGGTCCACATGGGGAGAATTTCTCCCAAAACATTTCAGACTCCATGCCTTAGGAGGACCTCTAGACATCACTTTGCCACTCTCTTTAGCACCTCACTTTTTCATGATGATAGCTTGGTAGCTAATTTACATGCTGAGGAGAAGCAATGTGGGAGATTTATTGATGAGATGGCATCCTATTTCTTGGAGGAGATCATCATACATGGATGTTGTAGGAGAGGAGAAGAGGAATCATTCAACCCTTGCACTTGCTTGAGAACAAGCAATCTTTGGGAGGGGAGGACTGTAATGTTCCAAAGTTTTCATTAAGTTAATTGGAACATTAATTTTGCTTTCCTTTTTAATAAAAAGAATAAAATGGGTAAGGGGGCCCATGAAGAAGCATACTAAACTCTCTTAATATGCAAAGGGGTCACCTAAGTGGCTTATTTGTCATATCCTAGTGTGAAAATGGGAAAATACAAGAAGACTAGGTCAAGTTTGACCAAGTCAACAACGCTACCTAAAGAGGTGTAGCTTGCATGAGAAGACAACACATTTTTGATAGGAGGGATATCATTGGATGAGAGAAACCCTAATGGGTGGGGTCCATGGCAAGGAAGCCTCCTCTTGGCATAAAAGGGGGAAGGGGAGCCATTTCTCATTATGTTTGAGATTTTGATTTTGGTCTGCTCTCTCCAGTTGTTCAACTGGGATAGTTGTGATTCTTAGCACAAGGGAGATTTCTGTTTAGGAGTTTCCTCTCATTCATTGGGAAGATTTGGAGGACCTGTTCTTTATTCACTCACATTCAGGCTTGAGGCCAAGGTAACCATCTTTAGCTATAGCATTTTCCAACTAGGCAGAAACGCTGAGTTGCTGGGGGTTGCAGTGAGGATTCATTACCACCCACTTCTGAAGCTAGTTTTGCAAAGGAGGAGCTCATTCTTTCTTTGGGAGATTAGTGAGGAAGATCCTAGAGCTTCATTGCAGATTTTGGAATTGGGCCATATGTTTCATCTCATTCCCAGCGCAGTCTCTTCCCCATATTACGTTATTTTCAGAGGGCACTTGCAGGAGGGGCTCACACTGTGGATTGGAGGGTGTAATCTTCAGTGAAGGGAGAAAATTTTCAATTTGAAGATCATTGGAGGAGGTTTATTCATCATCTACAAAATTTCTATCCTTCTCCACTTTTTGTATTGTTATTGAGTTGTAGCGGCTACACTGCACTTCGACATTTTGCCAATTTGTACATTTTGGCCAATCCCTTGGAGGATTGTTGTAGTATTGTTTTCCGGGGTTGAGATCTTACTCCCCCACTTTATTTGAGCTTGATATTGCTATATAATTGTGTCGATATCAGTTTTCAGTAATTTCTCACTATGGAATGCGCAGTCATAGCTTGTTGTTGGGTTCTGTAGTAGTGCACTTTCACTTTTGCATGTACATCTGTCTTAAGGCTGATCTGGCCTATCTTGAGAGGTCTTTCATCAAGTTCTTGTATATATATTTGAAGTTTCACATCATATCATGGATATGATCTCTTCTTGCACTATATGTGTTGATGTTTCACTGCTGCTACTTGTTGAAGTTCAGATATTACTGCGGCTCTCTCTTTGAGCATTGATTGGGATACCTAGGAGTAACCCACCTAGGCTTATTTCTTTGAACTAATATTTTGGAAGTGTAATGTATGAAGGGTAAAAAAAGGGATCCAAGTCCCCTTTCAGCGTATTTTTTCATTGGCTTCCTTATACAACGTCCTCCTGGACCATATTGCAGAAATTCCTGGAAAAGGAATATTACATTTATTGCGGGGATAATAGGCTTAGTGAGGATAGAAATAGGTTCAAAAGGTTTAGATGAAAGGAAAACCACAATATATTTCTTGGATGAAGAGCCAAATTTTAAATACCTTGCAACTATTTTATTTTGGGCTTACCAATCTCCTGAGGGTTGAGACTCTCGTACAAGAGATAATTTGGACTTGAAATCCTTAGCGAAAATTCCATAGTCGTGACAACGTTTTCACTTATAGGGGATATTTTCATAATCAAGAACTTGATTATGAATCCAAACTCCATTTTAAGGGATTATTTTCTCTAGTAATCCTTTTTCTAGATCAACTTGTACACAAGTTTGAGCACAAACATATTGCTTACCCTTAGGCTCAAAACTATCCAAGATTTTTCCAAGAGAGTTTCCTATGGAGATGAGATTGTTGGCATCCAAAAAAGGAAGAGGAAGATGAAGAAGGAAGATCCAAACGAGAAATATTGATGGGATCTTAGATTCTAGGTTAAATTCAAAATCCCATTTGTTTCAATAGAGGCTTCTTGGGCCCATAAAACATGACCCATTTTTGAATATAAAATCCTTGCCTACTTTGGAACTGAATAGAAAAATGAAGTACCTTCTGCCACTGGAAAAAAATATATGGGGTTAGAGACAAACCTACCCCAAGATTTCTCTATCCAATCTTCAACAGTTTTAGGAGAGGGCCACATACCTATGAACTGCCCTATTGGGCTTGTTTCAACAAGAGTAAGGGTTTTGAAACGAATTTTTTTTTAAGGGATCTCCACTATAGGAGTGTTATTAGCTTTATTCACAAATTTTAAGTTGGACCGAGTTGATTTTTTCTTCTTCCCGCATCTTCAAATGAGGGAATTGAATTATGTGTCCACTAGGTTATTGACTAGACCTTATTTATTTCCTTTTGACATTGTCGGGCATGTAGTTTGGAGATCATAGGAAAAGCGTGAATGTTGGTGTTTGGTAGATCGATGTGCAAGAATAGTTGTAGTGCTTGAAATTCAAATCCTCGTGTTTGTCATTTATCTCTAGAACAATAATGAAATTGGCATTAAGAAATTGGGACAAAGGGGTTTTTCTATTGCAACAAAGAGATAAATTATGCAATAATTGTCAGTAAATTTTTCCTTTCTTTCTCCTCTTCTTGGGCTTCAAAGAAATCCTGGTATTTATAACATATGTTTGTTATCTAAATTGAGTGAAATTTCAGATGAAAAACTTGAGAGAATTAGGGGGCTCATCCTATTACAACAACTTATTTAGAAATTGATATGAATTGAGAAAAGGCTAAATTAGATCAACTGGGTGTCATTATCAACTAAGTTGTTCTTCTTAATTGGTCACCCATTTGCCTTTGTCACCTTCCATCGTGAGATACTTGTGATGGGTGTCAAAATAGAGCATTGACCAATGCATTGGCATAACATGGCAAAGTTTCAACAAGAGGAGTTGCAACAACACAAAGTCCAAGGCATTCATGAGTTGTATCAACTTCATTGGTCACGGGTGAGTTTCAAAATTCCCTTTTGTAAGTGACCACGTTGGAATTGTAGCAATGCAAAAGTGTTGCAACAACACAAAGGAGTTGCAACAATTGCATGGAGGAGAGTCGCAACATTTTCTTGTCTTGGTATGAGTTGCAACACCTGTGTGTCGGAAATCAACATTGGTTGTGGGGTTATAGTTGGTCTTGCAATAGCACAAAGGAGTTGCATCCACTAACTTTTTATCCTATTTGAAAATGTTAGTATGAAAGATGAAATTTTCATAATAGGATGCATAATAATAAGTGTAAAAGTGGTGAAAAAATAGATTATTCATACCTACACTAGAAATAGGGTGATAATGGATGAAAACTGCATAAGGAATGAAAAGTGGAAGAATGACATCAAAAAGGTTATGGACGGGTGTTGAAAATGTGCCAAATTGGATACCCATCATATTCCCTAGCCAAAACTAATGCATATCCCTTATGCAACTAAGATTCAATCAGAGTCAAGGAGAACATGGCTCTCATGGAGGTTGCTAAGGCTGTCATCTTCCAATCTTGAATACCTCCTCTTTCACGTATGGCTTTCTAGTAGACAACTTCCTTTTTCTTGGTCAATTGATATTCCTTATTGTAGGCCTTGTTAGGTAACCATATGATGTGATCTAATCCAATTTTCCCCACATTCTCCCATGCACATTACATAGTTCTTCACTCTCTCCAAGGAAATATGTAAATTTATAGGATTTAATGGATCTTTTTTCTTGATGCCCCCCCTAGCCTATTTCCATCTTACTTTTCATCCTTCCTTTATTGGTTCTCTAAGTATGTTGATTTAATCTAGGCAATGTGTAATGGCCTCTCATTTATTATTTAATGAAATTTTTTCCTTTGGGGGAGAATAAATCCAACTCTTATGATTCTAGATAAACTATAAGGGCATGGAGTGTTCTCCCCTTATTCATATATTACCGTTAAAAATATTTTGTAACTTTGTGAGCTACATTCTAGTCAACTTGGCTGGTTAAAAAGGAAACATAAGCTCTTAGTTGAATATCCCCCACCAAATAATTGGGGTTCCTGTTTTTTTCATGAAATAAAAATACATCATATTGATATAACTCACAAATGATGTTCTTTTCTTGCTGAGTTCACTCTAAGTAGGCTGCAGTGAAGGTAAGGGGGTTGGTGATCTCAAAACGTTTACTAGTCATGAGTGCATTTTTTTGAAAAAACATATATATTTCTTGCATAAAAATGTTATATTGAGGAGAGGTAGGTATATAATTGAGGAAAACCTCTACCAATATGCCCAACTAGCTCTTTTGTATCTCTAGTTTTTTTATTCTATCCTCCAGTTGTTCCACCTTCTTCCTTTCCTCTTCCTCTACTCCCATCTCATCTTATAAACATTTGTTGTCTTATCTCACTTGTTCTTTGGTTCTCTAATAATATTATGGCACTCCTTTAGGGGCATCACCTCCTCTTCATAGGAAGGCAACAAATGTTTCCATATAACTTTGTGTGCCTTTATCCACTTCTCATGGTTATTGTCTTGTATCCCTTTATCTTCCTATGTCCTATTTTCAGTATGGGTGATTTTGTTAGCAGTGACACTTGTGGTTTGTGCTACCACACTTTTTTTTTTTATCATTTGGAGTTTTATCCTTTTGTTTTTTAATGGTTTCCTTTTCAATAAGATAATATTTTTCCTAGATGAGATATTCCAATCCCTTAAAGGATTCAACTTCATTTGATTCTTTTCTCGGCATATTTATCATGATTTTCATTTCCCTATTTTCATTATGAGAAGGTTATTTTATCAAATGAGTGATGAATATAAAGTTAAAGAGGGAAAAAGTCTTACGTCTTTACACTTCAGGAGTAGCACCAATTGCTTCTTTAGGGTCAACATCACCAGTCTCCATAACAATGGTATCAAATGTGTCCATAGGAGTAGTAGCATCCGTGTCTACAAGACTAACAACATATATTTCCATAGGAGTAGTTCCAGGTGTGTCAAAAGGAGTAGCACCAATTGCATCCTTAGGAGTAGTAACCTCAGCTTTATAATATACCTCAAATAAATAATAAAAACCTTTTCCAAGAGTGCTCCTTTCTAGTTCTCATGGAGTAGCAAGGTCATATGTTCCCAATTCTTCAAACCCTTGGTCCCCTGCCCCTACTAGTTCTTATGTATCAATATGGGTGTTATCTTCCTGTTTTTTTATAAATTCTTCTTCCCTTACAAGTTCTTGTGGAGTAACATGGGCTTGAGTGGAAACAAGAGTGTACCTAGTTCTTCTTTTATTTGGAACATAGGGAGGTATTTTCTGATACCCTCTCATCCTTGTGGTGGTTGGCTTACTGCTAATTATATCGCTACCATGTATTTTTTCTCTTTGTGGAGTTGTAATGCTTGGTCCTTCTTACTCAGTGGCTACTGGTAGGTATTCTATAGCTCAGTGAATCATGACAATGTAGTCTTCCTCTCCAATTTCAATAGGTGGAGTTGTAACAACTATGGGTTCATGAAATGAATTTTTAGGAATATTAATTGCAATAAATTTTTCCCACATTCTTCCTTCTCTATTCAGGGTTGATTTCAAAAGTAAAATTTTTGTGCCATGATGTGAAATGACATCTCTTGGCTTCTTCACCTCTTCTACACGAGATACCATGTTCTATAGAGTTCTAAGCAAGAAATATGATAGATTAACATTGTGGCCATTCATGAGGTGGTATAGAAGGAAAATGTATTGTAGGTACATATTTCCATAGAATCCTTCACATGTAATATAGTTTTTTATGAGCGAGGCTACATCTCCCCAAGGGTGTGGAAAAAAATTATAGTCAAATCTTGTCCCTTTCTTTACCAAAGGCTCCCTATATTATATTTCAAAAAGAAACTATAGATTATAAACTATGAATGAATGATACCTTTTATTGTGTTTGAGCATATATGAGGTTACCTTATAATTTGTAAATATAGAAAAATTATCATGAAGAGATGGTGGTGAAGGTAAAAGGATTTCAAAAAGAGAAAAATTCAGGAACTCAACATGAATTATGATTTGAGAGACTCCAAATTTAGGTTTAATACCCACCAAATTCCAAAGATCAATATGAGGAATTTTGATGGCACGATCCGGTAACATGGATACTAAAGATGGAGCATTTCTTTGATCTACATTATGTACAACACGTACAAAAGGTACACATTACATTTTTACATTTAGAACCCAATAAATTTTTATGGTATCGATGACTTCGTTCTTATAAAGCACTAGCCACTTGGAAAAAAAATTACAGAGGAATTGATAGCACATTATGAGTAAATACCCTTGGCAGAATGGTGGTATACCACTTCCTTCCATAATGCAGCAAAGATGACCTCATTTATGGCACTTTATGGATATCATCCACCATCCATCACATCATAGTTAAGATAAAATTCTAATGTTCAAGCATTGGAAGATCACATCGAGCATAAATAACATGTTCTTGATCTTTTAAAGGATAACCTAACTTGGCACAAAATCGAATGAAACAACTGGTATATCAACATCGCAGTGAAAGAAGTTTTGATGTGGTATATTGGGTATTTTTATGACTACAACCATACAAATAAATGTCCCTCAAGAAAGCTAAGAAGGATAATAAATTATCACCCAAGTACTATGTCCCTTACAAGGTGTTGCAAAATATTGGTACTATGGCATACAAATTGGAGTTTCCTTCATCTTCAAGAGTACACCCAATATTCCATGTTTCATGCTTAAAGAAGGTTATATATGACAAGCTTTCAGTTCAAACTATGTTGTGATAACTTTACAAGGAAGAAAAAATCATATTAGAGCCTGAAGTAATCACAAAACAAGAATTTGGTAGCGACAGAACAAATCAATTTCAGAGTATCTCATTAAGTGGAAGAATTTACCTATTGAAAACTCCACATTCGAGGATGATTAATTTATTCAGAAGCATCCATACCTACTTAAGCATTGAGGACAACACTTTTTTGAAGGATAGGGGCATGTTAGGTCCCTATAATACTAGTGTAGGACCCATATTGTTATTGTTGTGCCCCATAGAATCCCACTATCATTATTGTTGTGCTCTTACATTATTATTGTTAAGTAGGCCCTAATTATATTTTGACCCTTTAGACTCCTATATATACCAAGGAGGTTTTGTGATTTGAATCATCCAAGAATTGTTCATTTATGTGATGTAAAAGGAGGTTTCCCCCTCAAAGAGGATTACTTTCAAGTTGTTGATATATCTTTTCTTCTGTTTTTGTAATCTTGTTACATAACATTAAAACTATGTGGAAATTACACAAGCATAACTTGAGTTTAAGAGGCATGAGAGTAAAGGCTCAAAGACATAATATTTGAATGGTGATATCTTGTAAATGGCATGAAATGAAGCTCGAAGGAATAATTCTTGGAAAGTATAAATCCAAGTATGTAGTCTAGAATAAACAAAGTGTCATAGGGCTTGTAAATGAAACATGATAACTAGGATGTAACGAGGAGTGGGGTACATATGTTATAGAAATTGCCTCAAATGGAATATTTAAATTATGTTTGATAAGTCATCCAAATTGAGATTATAATGAAATCTACACAAATTTTATAGTGAAAGAGAATAGGTGTGTGAGATCATTAGAATTTTTGCAACAAGTAAAAAGGCCATACTAAGTATAATATTATTTTAGCAATATTGATATACAACTTATGCTCAATATTTCATGAGTGAAAAATATTTTTGGGACATTTGGAATGATAATGGAGTTAATGTAGCAGTGGATGAAAGGTGGTAACAATATTTAGCCTAATCCCTATAAAGCAACTTATAGCTTGCAGCCCAAAGGTGATCAATCTTAGTAGATCTGACTATCATTACAAAATGATTCTGAAATTCTTCATAAATAAACCTTGAGATCCTTCAATTGATGAGAGAAATAACCTTGGAATAATCAATCTAGAAAAAAAATAGCATTCAAATGTTGACCTTATCCTATAGGGAACTCTTCTTTAGGTGATGGTTGATATATAAAATAACCTTTCTATCTATAAAGTGAATATAATATAGGATTGGTCTTTTAAGCACTAATTGTACCACAAACTTCAAATATCTTTATCCATGATGATATAAATAGATAAAAGCATAATACATATTAGGGCTCCTTCAAAATGGGATAAGATAAATATAATAAAGCATACAAGGAATGTAATTTTATAGGTTATGGAAATATGTTCTTCTAATCAAAGAAATTTTAGGCTTTCTTGGAATTTCTAAGTATGTTTTATTAAGATATCATTATAGCTACCAAGTTTTGTTTAATAATTATGGTTTTCATGTTTTGACCTTTTGGCTCAAAGATATCATACATGAACTAATTTAGTCTCTCAAAATTTACAAAGAGATCATAAGGTGTTTGGTTTTGACCTCCAACTTGCCATGCTCAAGTGAGAGTGCATCCCTTGTACTAGTCCTTGCTTTAATCTTGAAAATTCCAATATCAACAAGTCTCCTTCAATGTAGGGTTACTCATTTGGAAGGATACAACTAAAATAATGAATAAAATATATAATATCTTCTACTTTTTTAGTCCAATGATGGAATAATGCTAAATATGTGTCAATGATGCTTTGGTATAGGCTAGTTTTTGCAAGAGTATCATTTCTCCTCTTGTCATTAAAAGTTATCTACCCGTCTTATTTAAAAATAGATACTAATTTTTCGATATGCTTAGGATTTTTAAACAAAGAAAATATATATATTTTTCTTTTATGTCTCTTTTTATTTTTTCTTTCCTTTTTTATTTATCATGAAATTTTCTTGCCAATGAGTTGATTTTCAATAAAATCTTGTCTGATTGTGCCTCATATATGTTTTTGCAACTTTATTTATTATTATTATTATTCATTTGATACCAACTATCACTCTGGCTCTTTGGTGACACAAGATCTACAGATACCTAAAATAGGTTGTCATCCCTAGATTTATCTTTTTTCACTCTTTTTTTATTTTCTTTCTTATTATTCTTCTTTTTCTTTTAATAACTTAATTAAAATAAGGAAATTTAAGAGGAGGTAAGTTTTTGGTGGGTTACCACCTCGATTACAACCTTGATATCTAATTGTGTGATCATGTCTTGAATGCACTCCTCCATGGAGAATAGTTCTTGGTATAATCACAATCAGTGGTAATTGTCCATGTTTGGAGTTTGGTCGTCATTGATTATATGCAACTTTATGGAGCCATTTTCATAAACCATGCCGATGCCATATAATCCCATCCAATGACTACAAAATTTTCCATTGAAGTCCTTGCACCTAAAATTGAATAGGAGAGCTTATTCACCTTCTTTAATTTTTTTTTCTTGATTACTCTATCATGTGACTTGCCCCTCTATTTTTCAAAATTAGAGGTCTATTGAAGAGCATATTGATGGATCTTGCCAATTTCATTTATTTGATTTAGTCAGTGATGTTGTGCTTATGAGAGCTCAAATCCCACTTGTAATTCAATTCTAAAAATATTTATTTCAAACTCAATTAGAATGAAAACATGCTTACCATAAAATAATCCATATGGTGTGAACCCTGTAATATTCCTCTATGTGATTCGGTAGGTCTATAGTGCTTCAAGAAGCTTGTCAACCCAATATTTGTGATGTTGTTGTGTAGTCATGGTAAAGATGGCTTCCAACACTTTGTTAATAATTTCCACCTATCCATTTTCTTGTGGATGGTATGAGGTGGAAATCCCATGTTTGATTTTGAATTGTCTGGTGATATTCCAAATGAGCTAAGATCAGAAATGGGCTCATTGGTCAGTAAAAGTATCACGAGGAACCTCAAATAAAGCAAAGAGAAAAAAAAGCTTCCTTTCAATCCATGAGTACATGGTGCTTTATCTAATGATTGTTTTACATTCCTTTGGTGATAGATAGTGTGGAAGCTTCCATGCAACTATATAGTTAGATATATCTACATAACATGGTGTGTTAAAATGTAAAGCAAATAAATGTTCATTTGGAAATGTATTATTTGTGGGATTGGAATTCCCCTCATTGGTGAGCTTTTAAAGGAATTAAATAACGAAAATATCTTTTCCCAACTTATCAATAATCATGATATCAAATTCCTACCATAAAATCAACCATCTAGTCACCATGCAATTCGTAACAATTTTATTCATGAGATAATGGATACATAATAACTAAGTGATATGTCTGTATACACATAGGATAGCCAATAATATAATGCTAGAATTTTTTAATTGGACTCTTTTTCAATGATTGTGTCATTATATTTAGATAGAGTGATATTTTTATTAATTTAATAAAATGTGTAGGGATTTTATTCTTCCTTTTTGCAAAAACAAATCCAAAAGTAATATCTGAAGCATATGTGGAAATATGGAAAGGTAGAGACCAGTTTGAGCCCCACAATACTGGTGCAATTAATGTTTTTCCTTTAAAGCCTCAAATGTTATCTAACATTGAGTGTCCTAGGAAAATTCCACAGTCTTTGAAAGTAGTTGAAACACTGGTGATATTATATTGGTGAAGTTTTTATGAACATATGATAGTAACCTACATGACCTAGAAAACTACAAACCTCTTTTTGTGTTAATGAAATTTAAATATTGAGGACTAATTCAATCTTTGTAGGGTCTACTTTGATATTTTTGGGTGATATGTGATGATCTAATACAATCCCTTCGGTAAGAAGCATATGACATTTTTCATTGCTAAGGGAAATATTAGTTTCTTAACATCTCATTATGAAACTCTCAAGGTTTTCCAAGGCTTACTGAAAGGGATCACCATATAATGTAAAATCATCCATGTATATATTGACACAATAATGGATCAAATCTGAAAAGATCCCAAGAAAAACCCTTTGAAAGGTAACAAGAAAATTGCATAATCCAAATGGTAGTACTCAATAGGCATAAGTCCCATCAGGAATAGTAAAAGTAGTATTTTCTTGGCCTTTAAGGGTGATATGGATCTGATTGTAACCACTTCTAGGATGTATAGGACTTGGTTTATGAAAGGCAAGGAGAAATAGTCCTTGAGAGTAACTTTGTTGAGTTTCGTACAATCAATACACTCTTTCCATTTCCTATTTTTCTATGTGAAAATAATCAACGGTGACATCCACTTAATAGAAGAGACAGTGTAAATGAAGTTTACATTAAGAAACTTCTACAACTCTAGTTTTGCTATATCTCCATATTCATTTTCCATTAATGGGGTAAATAAATTTAACGTTAAGAAACTTCTACAAGACATGTTTTATGGTATCTCTTAGAGATAGATTCATTTTCCATTGAGGTTATTGGACCATTATGGAATTTTCCTTAATGAATATATGGTGAGTGCATAAAATAGGATAACCTTTCATATCAATGGAGTCCCAAGCAAACACACCACAATGTTTTTACAATACATTAATGATTTGATCTCATTGATAGGATTCTAAATTAGAGTTTATGTTAAAAGTTTTCCCCAAGTACGTATCTTATGGCATATTGTGATTTTCAGAGTTAACATCTAAAGGAACCACTAAGTCAATCTATTACGCCAATTATTCTAATGAATAGTCTTCCTCAGAATGTATTTCCATTATATGTCCTAAGGAAGGGTAAGCTTAAGTATAGCCTTGATATGTGATGAAATTAAAAATTTGGTTATCTTTATTATCTCTCTCAAGGATTGTTGCATGTTCCAAATACAAGACAACTTCGATGGCTTCATCATCATTATCCTCCAACTTGGAGGGTGATTTCAAGTTTTAAGAAGGATTAGCAAGAGGGTAGAGTGTGAGATTTTTGCTATAAATCCCACAAAAATTTCCATATCTCCTAACCTACATCTAATGTAGGCAGATGTAATGACCAACTAATATCTACACAATATTAATGGGTATACATCCATATTGGACTACAGTTCAAAGATTATAAAGTCTATTGGATATTTAAATGAGTCAATGGAGACTATTACATTATCCCCTACATCATATAGCTTCACAATGGATATATCAACCAATTGAAGAATGGTGGGTGTTGCAAGTTAGATAACAAGCGTTTCTCCAATATTTCCTTCACCATTACGTTAATGGTAGGCCCCAGATCAATCAAAGAGTTGGGAATGGGGGTATTATTGATATGCATATTAATGATCAAATTCCCTAGGTATACATATTTGGTTATGAATATTTCACCTAACATCAAATTTTATAACGTCTCAATGAAATGGATAGTTAGTGGATCCTTCTTCTTCTGTCCATCTTTCCATATTCATAATTCTCTAACCACTATGGCATAAATTAGGACATCCTTGATTACTTGAAACAAGGTAATTTTCACACATAAATTTTTTAGTTCCCCTACGATATCAAATTCATGTTGTACCAAAGGTTTATATATGCTTAATCATTTTATATAAGGTAGAGTTAAAAAAATATAAAAATGTTTGAGATAACAAGATTTTTCTTTGATGGGTGGTTGAATGGCTATGGGATATTTTTGGTCTTTTAACTTACTATCTTCCTCTTCATCATCATATTCTTAGATGACATGGGAATTAATCATTCAAGACTTTCCCTATGCATAATTAGATATCATCATAGTCCACAGAAGAAAAAAAATAAGATAGAAAAGGGGGTATCTTACTAATGTAAGTGGTTTGAATTACTTTATTATTAGGGTTACATATGGGTTAGGCAAGAATTTGTGGTGGTCTTTGAGGTAGTTGGTTTTTGGGTAATTGTAATCGTTGTTGAGTTGGGCTAGAGGGTGTGGTTGAGAGGTAGAATTTCAAAATATGGGTGTCCTCTCCAACTATATTTCCAAGGCTGGTTTTTTATATTGGGGATACTGTTGTTGCCAAGGCATGGGAGAGCACAAAATTTATGGTGGATATTGGTATGGAATAAAATATTGTGATGGTTCTTGAGCCATGCTCGGTGGCAAGATGGCCATAATCATTTTTTAGCTACAAAATAAATTATCCTAATCTCTTCATTAGCCTCTTGATAGCCTTTCTTAAGCTAAGATAAAAAGGGACAATTCAATGTAACATGGTTTCATTAACACATAGCATATACTTGTTCATTATTCAGAGGATACTCCTACAAAGGATATTTCTTCCTACATTTAGAGCAGAACATGGATAATGTTAGGTATTCATTTTCTTTATTTTTCTTAGCTTGGAGGGTATCTAATTTGGATCTAAGTGAGATTAAATATTGGTTATAAAATTTTCTAATAAGTTCCCCATATCATCCCTAGTGATTTCTCCTCCATGTTTTGACCCAACTTTCCTTAAGACTATGTCCCTATAACCTTTCCAAAATTTTGAAGTGCCACTTGAGTATTGTCATTATAAGTCACATATTTTCTCAAATTCTATTTCTAAAATATCTCTAGCTCCCATAATATTAATCATATCTATGTAGTTTTCCCTAGTCCCCCTTGTTATCACTCCGTAATTTTTGAAGGCTGGAGACAGAACCACAAAGTGAAACATCAAACTGCTTTGGAATCCATGACCTAGCCTTCCTAGACTCAAAGAGGGCTCTATCTATTAGATGTAGCTTGATAACTATAAGTGTTAGTATGAATCCTTTGTCGAAGTGTACGAAAAAAGACCACTTTAGCTACGCATAACTAATAGCCCTAACATCAAAAGTGGCTGCCAATATCTTCAGATCTGCAGTTAGTTGATCAAGAAAAGAGCTGCAAAAAACCAGATCTATGCATAGAAAGACATTAAGCAGAAAAAAGAAGGGTTTGCTCCATATATCCAATAGACAAGACAAGAACAATTTTTGAAAGAATTTTTGTATTAAGGGCACCTGGGAGGAAAACAAGAAGATGTTTCCAATTCTCCTCAATGGGATGGGTTCTTGGAAGTCCTCAGCACTTCAGATCTAGAATCTCTCTCTCTTGTTGTTGTAGAAAACCCAGACAAAGATAGAACTCAAAGGGAGCTCACACAGCAAATAGTGTAGAAAAATGTGACCAAGTGTATAGATCCAGAGTGATCTAATAGGCAACAAAAGGTGAAGAATGGTAGGAAAAACCCTCCTATTTATAACCAAATATTGGGTCATTCTAGATCTTGGTGCATGATTAAAATAGTGTTAACCAAATCTAGATCCACCTTTTACGGAATATTTTATTATATTTGTTGGAGGGAAAAAGTATTTGACTTGGGTCAAATCCCTTTATTTGTTAATAATAAATAAATAAATGATTTATTTATCTTTTTAAGGAAGTGGTTGAAGGATAATTAAATTAATAATGATTTATTTAATTATTTGTGGGTGATTTGGTCATATTTAACAAGGAATATTATCTAAATAAGATTTAAATAATTATTCCTAGAAAATAATAAGATAAATAAAGGTTTATCTAATTAATTTCTTTGTTTTGGGGTTAAACATGACTAGGAATAATAATTAAATTATGGTTTAATTAATTATTCCATGAGGAAAATCAAACAAAATAGGTTTGTTTAATATTTCCTTTTGGGGTTTCCTGTTTAGACCATAAACAACCTAATAAATGTGGTTTATTAAGTTATTTTACATAGTGAAAGCAATTTTACTTAAGGTAAAATTGGTCTTACATGGTGTACTTGGGTCCATCTAATGATAAGAGGTTAGATGACCAAAAAATGGTGTAACAGATTGCCCCCCACCGTGCGAGTGTTAGGAGAAAATCGTATGACAGAAGTACGTTGTAAGAACTCAATCACCAGACATCAAGAGGGAAGTCAGAGAGAGAAATGTGAGGTAGACTAAGGTGCTGAAGAACTAGACCCTGAGGAGACGAGACTTGCAGGTGCAACAAGTCTCTTTTTATGAGAGGGTACCTGTGCTAAAGGCGGCGGGGAAGGCATACCTATGCCCGCCGAGACAAAGTACAAAAGAATAGTGTGTCCAATAAACAAGGGACCGAACCATAAAGTACAGCCGGCATAAACATGAGCCAGATAAAAATACAATGAGGGATCCCACATACATGTTGTGCCTGGGATAACAGCCAGGACTTATACAATAATATCTGAGTACATGAGATACAAATACAACCCAAATGCCCCTTATAAGCGGGGAAGGGCTCACAAAATCTGACTGATACATGCAAATCAAAGAGGCGCTGCAAGCGGCTAAGGCCGACATCATCAAATATATGGAGCTGCATCGAAGGCTGTAATGAAGAGGTCATCCGGGCATGTGGGGGGCTACCTGTAGGGCCACCCCCTCATGAGGGCTAAGACATCTCACACACACCTGGGAATCACCAAGAGCTGTTGCTGCATCACTGAACCATCAAGCATACAGATCTCGATTGTGCTGAAAGGAGCTGGAGTGGAGAAACAATCAAGTCAAAGGGAAATGAGAGATCCCTTTGCCTGATTTGAGGCACCGAACAAGAGTGGAAGCTGGAACCAAGGTACACCGCCCTCTAGACCTGTCTTCTAGAATGAAGGAGCTGATGTCGACAGAAGGAGGTCCGCCATAGGTGAGGCAATGAGAGATCCTCAACTAAGGCACGAGAGAAAATAGTAGAGCGACGGACAGACTGACACCAATGATGATGGTGAAATGGAAGGGACTGAGTAGCGAATGGACGACTTCCCTTGTTAGAGCATAAAGGGCATGAATGACATGGCAGCGACTGATGCAATATCATAAGGGATAGGGGACAGTGGGACTGAAGGCCATAATGTGTGACACAAGAGAGAGACCAAGCAATGAAGGATGGAGGGCTATAGCGGGGTACAAAGGGACTCGTGATAGACTCCATGAATGCGATGATGACTCAACTTGGATGCTCTAAACAAGGGCGACTCGATGGTGCTGCCACACAGTAAAGGCCCAATGGGGGACCATGAAAACATGAGTACAAGATGGTAACTCATGAAGAAAATCGACACGAACAAAGACAAGTAAGGAGGCAAAATGGTGCCCCAAGTACAAGTGTCGTAAGTGAAGAAATGCGATTTTAAGGAGAGGTGAAGTGACCCTTCTTGGACAAAATGTGTCCTGGTGAAGTATCAAATCACAAAAAACTAACAGATACCCATTTGAGGGCTCGGTGAGAGCTTTCCAACGGTGCAGACGGTTTGTCAAACGGGGCTACGGTATGGTCGCAGCAGGCGAAAGAAGAAACAAGGGTTCTCTTTTAATAAGGCAGTTTCCCTCCAAATTCACTCATTTGCTAGTGTTGCTGTGGTGAATGTAGAGAGGAGAGAAGGCCCTAAATCTTGTGGCGAGCGTAGCGGACAAACCAATCGTTGGAATCGAGATCCGTCAGTTGCAGGTAAGAGGCCTAACCTTACTCTTTCATTTTGATGGATTGAAAGTTTAGTTTAGGGCCCAAAATTTTAGTAACAGACCCTCCTTCATATCTACGGCCGGGTCGCACTTTTTGGGCCAAAAAGTGCGACCTGGGAAGCAGGTTTCAGGGCAAAAACTGCGACTTGTCCCAGAATTGGGCAGAAAAGTGCGACCTGGAAGATGAGGGGGTTTTAGTGCTGTTTTATGGCTGAGAATTGGGTTTTTGTGTTTGGTTATGGTATTCCCTATCTGTATGCTGAAAAAGATGATGTTTTTGTGCAGATATGGCAGATATACGGGTTAACTGGAGAGAGAGAGGCCTAGGTACATTACGGGCAGAGATCTAGGCAGATCAGGGTGTCCGTCGTGTGTTGGCCAGGTTTGGGGTTCTAAAGTTTTTGGAGAACCCTTTCATGAGAGCGGGAGAGCCTTTGTTGGCCCAGATTATTAGTTACTGGGATCCATAGCATGAGGTCTTTGTAGTGCAGGGGCACAGGATCGAACTGACAGTCCAGGATGTGTATTTCCTGATGGATCTCCTGCCATTAGGGATGGTGGGAGACACACAGCCAGTATTACCGCGGGGGCGGCATATCATGGAGTTTGTGGAGCGACATTGTCGACCGGGTCTCCAAGTCAAGGGGACTCGGATACCGATCGGGGATCTAGAGAGATTAGAGACCCGTGCAGTGGCCGCAGCGGTGCTGCGTATCCTGGGCAACCAGGCGCTCCATCACATCACTAGGGGGCAGATGATGATTGTGGAGAGTGTGTTGAGTGGGACCTACTATGGGTGGGCCCAAATGATGTTGGTGTCGCTAAAACGACAGTTGTCGCTCTGCAAGCGGCAAGTGAACCACGATTGCTCGTATGGGACTTTATTGTGTGCCTTCTTCTTTGAGAAGATCCCGACCTTACGACCTCGAATACAGCTCCCAGATGGGGGCCCGAGAGAGCCCAGGATGCACCGGTGGGGGCGGCTAATGTGTAGAGGAGGAGGAGGGGCGGTCAGACGAGTGTTTCGACCGGAGTTCTTTGCCCATTAGGATCAGATGCCGTTATACATAGACAACTATCCCTATAGTGGGATGAGTTATTGTGGGGATCCTGACCTACCACTTCCGCTTGTTCGAGTATGGGGACCTGATGGTAAGTGGAAAGTAACTACTCTTTGTTGGGCATGTTAAAGTTAGTGAATAGTAGATATGGTACTGATTCATGGACTTTTGGTATGCAGTTATAGCTCCGGTAAAACCGGCCGGATATATGGGACGACCGGCAGCATCGGGAGCTGCAGGGCCGAGTGGGTCGAGAGCAGCGCGCAATGAGGATGCGACCGCCCTTCTGGAGGACATCCACCGTAGATGCGAGAGGTTGTTGACCGGAGTTTCAAAGCGCGGGTGGCAAGATTTAGATGACCAGTATGTGGAGCCATGCATTGGTCTACCCTCGGAATGGCGAGGTGTCATGCGGCGCATGGCGATGGCCGGTCAAGGCATACGTGATCTACGGGCTGCAGGGGCAGAGCCATTGGCTCGGGATCCGCCAGATAGTGAGTAGGTGTGGAGCATGTGGTGCTCCCTAGTGTGTATGTAGGGGCAGGTGGTGCCCCCAGTTTTGAGTTTTTGTAACATGCTATGGGCATGTCATATGTATCAGAGTAGATGGACTCTAAACACATGTTTTGCGACACATATTATGGATATGCATCATTTTTAATGAGTATGAATGTTATTGTCTTGTATGAAATGCATGTGATAAATTCCAATCTAGAACATGGTTTGCAATGCTATCTACATAGTGATTCTGTTCTCGAGGTACATGGTTGAAAGTTATGGTTTCAAATTCACGTATCAAGAGTTTCACTCGTAAATATCATCTAAACAGCACAGGTTTATGCACACGATAAACACCATTTAGTTGCATGACAAGAAGTAGGGAATCCAAATGAACATGCAGATGGAGGATGCGATGAAAGAGGGCATCGGCTAAGACACCACGCACTACATCATATTCGGCCTGATTGTTGGTGGCAGTACCAATGCAGACCCTGTTTGAGAGAAAAAGGGCATGCAAGGGGGTAAAAATGGCCCAACCTACCGAGGCTAGATTCCGGGAGTAACGACTTGCACCATCGACGTAACCAATAAAGGGTGGGGATGGGAGGTCCTGTGAAATGGTGTTACAAGACAACAAATGACGGCAGCGTGAGTGTATAGAAGACATCGAGCGGCAACTGCGGGAGGGAGTGCAATGAGCAGGATGGCTATGACTCATATACAAACTAGAGGGTGGTATATGAGGGCTATAGGAGGTATGGCGGGGACTCGGGCTGCGGAGGTCAACAGAGATACGGGTGGAGTGATCTCGTGTATTAGTAGAAAAGAAGGGGTCAAGGATGGTCGCTGAAGGGGGGTCAGGCGAGACAACAGGGGAGGATGGAAGGGGACTAGGCTCCAAAGGTTTCACAGAGGAGGATGGGTAAAGAATGTTCGTAGTAGACTCTATCATCTGAACATCAGGGGGGGAATGTCGATGGGAGCGGGGGGATCCCCAGGCTGGCCCGAAGCATACTGCGCGACTATGGGAGAGGCGGATTGATTTTTTTCAACCTCATACTCTCGGATTACTTATAAGGAGGCGTGGTAATGCGTCAGGTGAGGAAAATGGTGGGAGTAATGGCCATGGATACCGCACATAGCACAGGGTTTGCTAGTGCGAATAGTTTTTGGGTTCTTCGTTACAGACGAGGACAAAAGAGAAGGGTCGGAGATCGTAGACTCAGGGAACACGACTTTAACCATGGGTTGAATGCGGGGCAACTCAGGACAAGTATGGGTGGCGTGACCAACGACATCACACAAGGCACAAGGCTTTGCGGGCGGGGGAGGAGCAGGGTCAGTCGGGGTGGCCTTGTCTTTGGATGCCCCCTTGCGAGTTTTGCCTTTCTTTCCTGGAGCTGTCACCACAGGGGTATGGTCCTGGGGAGGTGCAGGGGGCATGGTAGCAACAGAGGAAGCGAGGGGGACTGGTTGAACCGGTGTCAAAGCAAGATAGGGTTTGGGGTGACCAGGAGGGGTAGCAGCTGGAGGGTCAAGGTACCAGACGGGTATACCCAGGGTCAGGTTAGGGAGAGAGAGGGTGGTCATGACGGGGACCGAATAGACTCCGGGAGGGGGAGCTAGTAATGGTATCTGACCAGCGGGATAATGACTAGGAGGGATGGCTCCGAGATGGTTAAGGCCTAGGGCAACCGATCCAGGGGGATAAAGGGGTTCAGGGATACCAGCTGTAGGAGAAGGGCTAGAAGGAGGAGGTCCGGCTGGTGGAGATGAAGGGCGAGGAGCGGGTTGCGGTGGGCAAGGTTGAGTCTGAGGTTGCTAGCTAGCCAAAGCGGGTTGCTTAAGGGCAGCCCGAGACGATTGCATCATGCAAACATTTGATAAGCTGGGATCAGAGATGTGAGGAGGAGGGAGACTAGGAAAAGTTCCAAGCAGGGAGGAATCTTTGTAGACGCCAAGGGAGACACTGGTCAAGGAATCGACGGTTTGCTTATTGGCTACAGAAGAGATGGTCGTCTCAGGGGAGGTCTGAGACTTTGGCTCATGATAAGTCAATTGGTCAATGGTGACTATCTTTCCATTGTGAGGAAAAGACATCTTGCGAAAAACCGCAGAGGGGACAACAGACATGGCATAGGTGTAGCTTCGCCCCAATAGAATGTTGTAATCTAGAGGGGCGTCGATGACTTCGACGTCAACGCAAACAGTCTTACCGGCAAGGGTGATAGGACAATTACGGAAAAGGCCGATGGGCTGGGAGGCGTGGTCGTCCCACGCTCGAAGGGTGATCATGGAAGGGGCCAAGTCAGGAGATCCGAGTTGCTTCCAAACTGAAGCAGACATCACATAGGTGGATGCCCCCTCATCAATTATACACCGAGAAACGTTGGCATTCCGGATTTTGACTGGGATTTGGAAGGTGACGGAAGTAGGGAGAGGAGGATGTTTAGTTTGATGGGCGTCGAAAACAATCAGTTGGTCATCAGCAGGATCTACAGTGCCCACAGCAGATAGCAGAGCCTTCTTTTGGGAAGGGCACGACTGGAGGAGTTCCAATGTGGAAATGGCAGCAAGAGATTGCGCCAAATCATCTACTCTGCTATACGAATGAGCAACTCGACCGTAAGCATTTCGACGTAATGGTCCTTTAGGAATCTTGGTATGGACCTCAAATTTGGGTTGAGGGATATGTAAGGGACCATTGGACGTCAAAAGAGGCTTTGTAGAACTGGAAGAAGAGGACTCGGGGGCAGACTGAGCGAGAGGCTGGGGGTACTGGCGAGACCGAGTTTGAAGGTGAAGGTCGATGGTTGGGGATGGATCAGAGTGCATCATAAGGATCTGGTAATCGGAGGAATCAGAAATGGAAGGTGGAGTGGCGACCTGTTCGTCAGGTGGTTGGGTAGCCACGAGTCCTTGCTGAGGGAAAGGATCAGTAAAGACAGCTGGTTGGGTAGTGGCCACATTAGGAGGAGCATGAGGGGAGGTGTGTTGTCCGCGCAATGTGACTTGAGACTCCCACATCTACCGCATCTGGGGTAAGAGGAGACAATCGTGGGTGTAATGACCATAAACAATACAACACGAACAAGGCTTATTTGTGCGAAGCGGCCTGTCCGGCTTGGGCTGAGTGCCCTGTTGCTGGTTAGCAGTGTTAGGGTCAACACCTTGAGGATTGGGTCCACGAGTACCAGGGGCAGATTGATTTGGATTTCCTCTCCGCCTTCTTTGAGAAGAAGGGGGATTAGTCGCGCCCTGCTGTGCAAATACTTGCCCTGGAGGGGGCTGTAGGTGCTGTTGCTGGGGTTGAGGAGGCAAGGGAGGTGGAAGCGCATATGCTGGAGGAGCTGGCATACCAGGTTGCGGATAAGGGTAATGGTTAGGTTGGGAAACATTGAGGTAAGCAGGAAGTTGGGCAAAAGGATGAGGCGTGCCGTATCCTGGATATATGCTACCTGGAGGGGGAAAAGTGCTAGAGGTGCTGGCCCCTCCCCGAGGAAGACCATAGCTCATAGGAGGTTGAGTGTACGGATGGGAAAGGGCTCCTTTTCAACGATACCGTCGTCGGTCGAGATGCCCCTGGCAAGGCCCGGCCCTCAGTGGTAGTTGAAAGGACGCAGATAAACATAACTAGACTGAGCATAGATGAGGTCATATTTCAAGGCTATTTGGAGGGCGGCTTCTTCGGTTTGAGGGAAATGGGAGGCAACATCTTTGCCAATGGGAGCTAAGAGAGAGCGAAGGAACCAGTCCATATAGACCCAATCTTTGAAGGGGGGAGCTCGACATAAGCTTCGTCTTCGTCGCCATTCCTGGACATGAGTGGAAAGGCGGGTCGAAGAGGTTTGATTGAAAGAGGTCAAAAGCTCCGTACCAGTATCATATAGGAGAGGGAGCTGGAAGTAAGATAAAAAGGCTTGGGCAATGGTCGCAAAGGTGGTATGGGAAGAGGTGGCTTGGTCAACATACCATTTAGAAGCTTCACCGGTAAGCGTGCGTTGGAACAACCGAAGACGGATGGAATCATTGGTAATGGAACTGAGGAACACCACATGTGGAAAGATCAGACATGGTTGGTTGGATCTTCTCCAGCAAGGCCTTTGAACTTAGGGATGTCGGAGGGGAGCTTGGTTAGCATAGTAGGCCAACCAACATTATGGCGGATAGGGTCATTGATCAACCGATTGAAATCGGGGAGGCTGAGGCTTGCGATGTACGGCAGCAAGGGTGCGGCTGAGGTAGTTCCTGTGGCGGTTCCGCTAGTAGTAGTTCCGACATTAGGGCCAGTATTACCGCTAGCATTAGGCCCTGGACCAGACATAGTGAAGGTGACAGGGGGAGAAACGGAAGTAAAAGGAGAACCCAATGAATCAGAAGAGGAGTCGGAGTGTGGACTTGGAGGGGGACTGGCTCGACGACGGCGGGACGGAGCAGGTCGACCGATCGAAAACTGAGGGTGAAGGCCAAGAAGTCTCCGAGAAGTGCGCCTTGGGGGCGCAATGATGACAACACAAACACGACACAAGGGGAAGAAGAACGACCACAGGGGCAAGGCGGTGCAGAATCAAGTGATTACAATGTCGAAACAAGGGCAGATAGGTGCAGTGTCAATTGATTTTAAAGGCTTTGCCTGGCGGTGTAAACCAGGCTCTTCTTCGCTTAGGGTGACTGTGTGGCGTGCGTTAATTTTAATTTTAAACCCTTTTCATTTTGAGAGAAAGAGAAAAAGTGAGTTATGAATCGAAAATAAATCTGCAGAGAACAATATATAATGCTAAAATAACAGAAAATTAACAGCTACTATTGCATCGATTCAACCCAAAAAGGCGGGTCTCCCAAAACTAATCTAAAAGAGGGAAAAAAATCTAGTCAAAATGCATGAAAAAGAGGCCAATAGATCTAGGGTCGAAAGGGACAGGGATCTAAAGGGAAAAGCTGCTGAAAAGAGGTGAAGAGCACAGCCAAGAGGCAGAGGCAAGGTGGCTGGAAAGGAGGAAATTAGAAAAAATCAGGAGGGGCAAGGAGGAGGCCCTAAAAGTAGATCCAAACAAATCTTCAAGAGGTGATTTGAAAGGGAGAAGAGTTGATTAAAAGAGGTCTGAAAAGGAGGTATTAGATCTGGAAAAAGGTAGGCTGAAACTCTGAAAAAACAGACCTGAAACAGACAAAAACTCTTCCACAAAAAGTGGAGGGTACTGAAGCCCTAGGGGGCTATGTTCCCCCTTAGATGAGCAAAAACAGATCAGAACCAGGTCAAAACAGGCTGAGACAGAGGATGGAAAACCCTGACAGAAGCTTCAAAAAAACCCAGAAAAATTGCAGAAAAACAACTGAAAAATTGGCAGGTCACAGGTTCTGACCTGTTTTCAGTGCAGGTTGTAGAAAAAGGGCTGAAAAGTGCGACCTGGAGGTCCAAGTCACAGTTTATGGGCTGAAAAGTGCGAATTCGAAGCTTCTCCAGGTGTCTCAAGGGCAGATTTTCGTAAAAGTTGTCGTCTGGGCTTGGTGCTCGATGCTCGCCACCCGCGCAATAGGGCCGCCGTAAACACGCGAGTTAGAAATTTTAATGTTTTAGGGTTTTATGTGAGAAAACAACATAAAAATAGGGAAAACAAAAATCCGAAAAAGAAACCCCTAGGGTCCTAAGTAGCCTGGATATGCAGAATATGAAAACGACGTCGGTCGTAATTTAAAACCCGTGTGGAGTCGCCATTTGTTAGTATGAATCCTTTGTCGAGTGTACAAAAAAAGACCACTTCTTAGCTACGCATAACTAATAGCCCTAACATCAAAGTGGCCTTGACATCTTTCGCATCTGCAGCTAGTTGATCAAGACAAGAGTCGCAAAAACCGTATCTAAGCATAAAAGACATTAAGCAGATAAAGTAAAATGTGGCTCCATGCATCCAATAGACAAGACAAGAATGATGTATTTGAAAGAATTTTTATATTATATTGAAAGGGGCACCTGAGAGGAAAACAAGAAAGGTGTTTTCTGGTTCTTCTCAATGGGATGGGTTCTTGACAGTCCTCAGCATTTCAGATCTAAAATCTCTCTCTCTTGTTGGTGTAGAAAACCCAGACAAACATAGAACTCAATGGGAGCTCACAAGGCAAAAATGGAGAAAATGTGACCAAGTGTATAGATCCAGAGTGATCTAATGCAATCAAAGGTGACTAATGAATGGGGAAAACCCTTCTATTTATAACAAAATATTGGGGCGATCTAGAACTTGGTGCATGAATAAAATAATATTAATCAAATTCTAGAACCACCCTTTAGGAATATTTTATTATATTTGTTGGAGGGAAAAGGATTTTTGACTTGGGTCAATTCCTTTATTTATAAATAATAAATAAATAAATGATTTATTTACTATTTTAAGGAAATGGTGGGAATATAATTAAATAAATGATGATTTATTTAATTATTTGTGGGTGATTTGGTCATATTTAACAAGGAATATTATCTAAATAAGATTTAAATAATTATTCCTAGAAAATAATAAGATAAATAGGGGTTTATCTAATTAATTTCTTTGTTTTTGGGTTAAACATGACTGGGAATAATAATTAAATTATGGTTTAATTAATTATTCCATGAGAAAAATCAAACAAATATAGGTTTGTTTAATATTTCCTTTTGGGGTTTCCTGTTTAGACCATAAAAAACCTAATAAATGTGGTTTATTAAGTTATTTTACATAGTGAAAGCAATTTTACTTAGGGTAAAATTGGTCTTACATGGTGTACTTGGGTCCATCTAATGATAAGAGGTTAGATGACCAAAAAATGGTGTAACAATAAGTGTTGATATTAGTCTAGTTATAGAAATGAGGTTTGTTTGAAGATTTGGTTGAGGGAGCAGAAGAGGGCCATTGGGATATGGCGTCAAACAGGTTTAAAAAAACTAAAATAGATGGATAATTGAGGTCAGGTGCAACCAGGAAAGCTAGCCATGTCAATGGATCTTACAACTTGTGAAATGGAAAAGAGGAGGAGATTAAGGTTAAACAGGAATGCAGAGCAGACCATATATGAATTCTACATTCTGGTCTCAACATGGATGCAAAGCAGACTGTCTCTGAATTCTGCATCCAAGTATTAGAGGAAAACATAATGTACTGTTTCAAGATTGAGCAGGGTACCCTATGGTAAATCCTACACAAAATTTTATATCTGCAGTAAATAAAAGAAAACAGTATGAGCATATAGGAGAATAACAAATTACATGGGAAAATACTTCACCACAGAGCATAACACAAGAATCTGAAAAACAAAATAATCATTCATTCATTCAATAGAGAGTGTTTACAACTAGTTGAGTTTGTTATAATGGTATTTTCCCCTTCCGGGCTTCCTCTTACACTGCTAATACATACATTATTTATAGAAAACTTAAGTCGGTTAATTTGACTACTGCAGTGATTACATTTAAGCAGAAAATGGACAAGTGGAGACATGCAGACGGTGATAAGACATCTCTGACAGCAACACCACCTTTGGGATTAATTTTGGGCCACTCTTCGTAGATTCAAATGCTTCAATGGCTCCTCGAAAGATAAAACAGTAATCTTTGGAGGAAGCTGTGATGATTTTGAAGAGGCAACCAATGGAGGTTCTGACATCTGGCTTTGTTATTCAAACCACTTTTTCCGGATGATAAATTCCAATGCGGTGTTGGCACTGCTACTTTTACGATCTTACTCTCCTTTCTCTGTTATAAACTGATACCAGTTTATTTGGGGAAAGCTGTTTTTGAAGGAGACAAATGGTATCCCGGACCCCCCCTGAAGTGGTAAGTGGTAATGGAAGGGGGGGTGTGAATTTATGAGAGAATGACATGTAAGGGGGTCCCTTTCTTGAAAACCACTCGTTCTGGACACCCCTTGCAAGGATAAAGTTAAGATGGTAAAGGGCGGATAGAATGAAACGTAGGTCGTCATATTTAAAGATGATGGTGGGAGGATGAGGTGGAAAATATTTGCTCCTTGTTGGGTCCTTTACCCCAAGCCCTTTTTCTGTGTTTTGGCCTATTTATTCATGAAATGAGCTACAAACCTCGTAGGCCCGACTTGACTTGTTATACACACAAAACATAGTGAAAATTTGTTCACCCGGACTTAAAATTCTGTAAATTTTAGTTATGAAGTGGTATCACATCTGCGCACTTTGCAAAATTAACAATTTATTTTATAAATAATACAGTCAGTGATGTGATGCAATGGGGAGGTGACATGGAGGGTAAATGATGTGGAGGGTAAGTGGGACTGGACCGCAGCGCACATCGCAATTCGTAGCGTTTAGTTATAAGCACGGAATATGTAAACTCTAAAAACTGCGAATTGCGATGCGTGGGGGAAGAGATGAGTGACGTGGTAGGGAAGAAGTGGGCCCAAATCGCAACAAAGATCACAAATTTTAGCTTTTAGTTATAAGCTGCAGGGGTTAAATTTTTAAATTTGCGAAATGTAGGGAAGAGGGACTCACTGGCTATGTGGCGGAGTTTTATGAATCGGCAAAAGGTTTTTAAGCGGTAAGTGTATTATGAAGTTCATATGATATGTGTATGTATTGCAATAGCTATGAAGCGGGGGCGAAGCTGCAGAGGTGGGGCCGACTTACGGCATAGAAAATTAAAATGAATAGAATGTGGGCGCTCACAAAGGTAAGTCAAATGTGATGCAATATCGCAAAATTGACCATCGCATTCTTTAGAGTTTAGTTTCAATGCCAAATACGTGAATTTTGTGAAATCTGATGAGGGTCCCACTTTAACCACAATCAGGAATGAAAAATGATGATACGGTAAAGGTGGAAGAGTAAAGCGGAAAGCGGAAAAAAGATATGGTAACGTATATTTCAAATGGAAAATGAAATGGAAGAGAAGCGTAGCGGTCAATGCGTCCCACTTCATATCGCATCAGTGATTTATAAGTTTAGCATTTGATTGTTGTAATAAAAAATTGTGATGGTGATATGAGATAAGGCACAAGGGGTCCCACTAATGGTTTAAGCAGCTATATGATATATAATAAATATAACGGTAAGGTTTACGGTTTATACCACATGTTCGTTCGATGGGTGGCAAAGCTTATAACATTTAACGCTTTCAGACTTTTATAAAAGTGGGTTTATAAAATAATAAGCCCCAAAAGGTTATATATGTGGGGCTTTTTGGGGGTTTGGATGGGATTCAGAGCATGGGAGAATATGGAGGAAATGAGGGGGGCAAAAGAGAGTGAATGAAATGAATGGAACAAGGGTAGAAATGAAGTTTGATCCCCATCACACCTTGTCAGCAACACTTCCCTCCTTCTATTGAATGGAGAGGTAGATTGATTCCTTTGAAGCTCTTTATAGTCATGATTTCCCTTTCTTTCTCTAAAAATAAATGATATCCATAGAATACTATTTTCAGTAATGACAAATCTAATCAATAATCAGTCATCTTGTGATACTTTAAAATATAGGAGTTTAACAATGGCTCCAACTGGGGATGGCAGCTCCTTTAGGAGGTGTCAATAACATCGTATACTAGTGGCCTGATCCATTGGGCTGATCCCAAATCTGCAACTTAATCTGCTACCAAAACCTCTGTGGCTGAGAAGGCTTAGTTCAATATCAACACTCTCTACAAATTGAAGTCTCGAAAATACTTGTACTGAAAACTGGAAATCAATCTGAAACTAAAATTGGAAAGTTGCTCAGAGTACTGAGCTTTATTTTCACCCTACCTACCCTACTCTACTGAAATTTTTGTTGTTCTAAATGATACAATAATTCCAGTGCATCCAGTCAAGTAGCAGAAGAAACAGATGGACAACTTGACTGTTTGTCAGGACAATCAACAATATAACTTGATTATGTGTCCTCATAACCAAAGTTATATTATGTAATGGAAACTGATGATGTATTTGATATTTATAGAGAATACATGGTTGAAAGCTTGAACTTAAAAGGAACTTCATATACTCTGCTATAGGATCAATTAAAGCATGATGTATAATACCTGCTTCTAGGCCTTCAATGACTAGTTGATTAGTTGTATCCCCAATATTAAACCTTGAAACCATGTCTTCAGTCTGGGACTTGAAAGCATAATCATCCTCAATATGTAAGTCAAGAGGTAGTACAATTTCCTCTTGCTTTGGGGAAGGAATATTTTCCAAGAATTGTTTAGGATCTCAGAGGTTATATGATTGAATTTGAGAATTCAAAAGTTCAATACTAGTTTCATATCTTTCAAAAAATATCTCCAGAAAACATTTTTTAGCTTCAGGATTAAATTTTCTTGACTTCAAAATGAGAAAAACAGCTTCTAGAAAATCTTCGTCAAGCTAAAATTTTGATAAATTATTCCTGAATGCATTTAGAACTTCACTAGATAGAAGGTCTGCCACAAACCTTGTCATTTTGTTTAGTAGAAACTCCGTTCAGCGTGTTGTGGAGTCGCCATGAATGCTCAAAAGTTGGGTTCTTTGAATCGTGGAGTCACCAGGTGAATGATGCAACCTTTTTGTGTTTGGTCACTGTCCACCATCAGTAATCAGATCTAAACTTTGATTTGTTTTCTGAGTTCTGAAGGAACACTAATATTTTTCAATAAGTGTTTCCCAGTGGAGTCACCATTATGTTATCACTTCGTAATTTCTGAAGGCTGGAGATAAAACCACAGAGTGAAACATCAAACCGCTTTGGAATCCAGGACGAAGCCTTCCTGGACTCAGAGATGTCTCTCTCTGTTAGATGTAGCTTGATAAATATAAGTGTTGATATTAGGCTAGTTATAGAAATGAGGTTTGTTTGAATATTTGGTTGAGGCAGCAGAAGAGAGCCATTGGGCTATGAAGTCAAACAGGTGTAAAAAAACTAAAATAGATGAATAAATAAGGTTAGGTGAAACCAGGAAAGCTAGCCATGTCAATGGATATTTACATCTTGTGAAATGGAAAATAGGAGGAGATTTAGGTTAAATAGGAATGTAGAGCATACTGTCTCTGAATTCTGCATTCTGGTCTCAACATGGATGCAGAGTAGACCATCTCTGAATTATGCATTCAAGTCTTAGAGGAAAAGATAATGTACTATTTCAAGACTGAGCAGGGTACCCTATGGTAAATCCTACACAAAACTTTTTATCCATAGTAAAGAAAAGAAAACAGTATGAGAATACAGGAGGATAACAAATTACATGGGAAAATACTTCACCACAGCGCATAACACAAGAATCTAGGAAACAACATACTCATTCATTCATTCAATAGAGAGTGTTTACAGCTAGCTGAGTCTGTTACAATGGTTTTTTCCCCTTCCGGGCCTCCTCTTACACTGCTAATACATATAGTATTTATAGAAAACTTAAGTTGGTTAATATGACTACTGCAGTGATTACATTTAAGCAGAAAATGGACAAGTGGAGACATGCAGGTGGTGATAAGACATCTCTGACAGCAACACCGCCTATGGGATTAATTCTGGGAAACTCTTCGTAGATCCAAACGCTTCAATGGCTCCTCAGAAGATCAAATAGTAAACTTTGGAGGAATTTTTGATGATTTCGAAGAGGCAACCAATGGAGGTTCTGACATCTGGCTTTGTTATTCAGACCGCCTTTTCAGGATGATAAATTCCAATGCGGTGCTGGCACTGCCACTTCTCTGATATTACTCCCCTTTCTCTGTTACAAACTGATACTAGTTTATTTGGGGAAAGTGGTTTTTGAAGGATACAAATGGTATTTCGGACCCTCCTGACACTATAAGGAAAAGACCCTCTAGTCGATTTTTTGGAGGAACCCCTTATAAAAATACCCCAGACATCTGTTTCTAGCAGAGGTTCCTAGAGGAGGTTGGCGGGTAGAGGTTTTTGCGGATGTATTTCATCTGGTGCTCTTATCACCATAAAACACACCGGTGCGTTCAACACGAGAAAGCATCGGTGCGGTTAAAAAATTGGCACATCGGACACCTTGCGCTCCATACACACCCACCCGGTGTGTTGTACTTATGTAGAGCACTGGTACTTTACATAAATTGTGCACCAGCGCCTCATAAAAAATGCGTGAAAACTAAAACCGCCAGGGTTTCCCTTAAACGCACCGGGTCGCCAACGCACAGGGGCACCTTGAAATCCCCACGCACTGGCACAAGGTTAAATAAATAAAAAATTATGGCCAAAAAACCACACAAAACATTGGCACACTAAGAACTGTGCGCTCCTAAAACACCTGCCCGGTGCGTCATATTCGTGTACATCATTGGTTCCTTACATATCTACCGCACCGGTGCTTCCAAAAACGTGTGTGAAAAGAGATACCGTCCAGTGTGGAATAAATCAAATGCACCAGGGAGCCCATAAACCCCATCCATCGGCATATGGTTAAATAAAAAAAATTATGGCCAAAAAACCACACAAAACATTGGCACATCGTAAATTGTGCGCTCCGTACACACCCGCCAGGTGCCTTTAATTAAGGAACAACACCAGTGCCTCTTAAAAAGCGTGTGGAATAGAAACCACTTGGAGCAGAATGACGGAAACGCACCGGGGTCCCCATAAACACCGCACACTGGAAAAGGGTTAAATAAATAAAAAATTGTGGCCAAAAAACTGCACAAATCATTGGATCACAGACACCATGCCCGGTGCGTCATATTACTATAGAGCACCAGTGCATTGCAGATATGCCACCCTGGTGCCTCATAAAAGCACACAAAAATAGAAACCGCCCGGGGCGGCATACTACAATTGCACCGGTACGCTAATAAAATACCCGCGCACCGGAACAAGGTTAAATAAATAAAAAATTACGGCCAAAAAATCACATTTTTCACTTTTTTCAGTGCTACAGAGCTCTCTAGCACCGGTGCAAGTTATCCTTGTTTGAGCCGCCCTGACATCCATGCTCCCATTGCACTTATTGCATGCACTACTGTTGTGCATTGCCACCAATCTCCAGCTTGAATTTTATAAAACAGTGGACAAATTTTCTTTTGCAAATTCTACAGCCAATATGCCTCCTCGACGGGTAAATGTATAGGTATTTTTCTTGTTTTTCCATAATTAAACCTATTAGTGGATTATAATTTCAAAAAACCTTCAAATTAACCATTTAAAAAAAAAATTTTGTGCGGTGCGCTTGAGCCGTTCGGCTCACACTGGTTTGTGGTGTTGTCTGTAAATTTACAGGTCGCACCACAACCAATGCTAACAATATCAGCAACGGTTCCGGGGCGGTACCGTGAGGTGCACCGTGTTATTTTAAAAAATGTTAAAAATTGTGGTGCAGTCGTTTACCAAGCTGCACCGTTGACAATGTGGTATCGCGACAACTTAGTGTGTTGACAGAATTATACACCCCAGGGCGTGTAATGTGGTCAGCGCACCACATACTGCAATTCGACATTGTCAATGGTTTGGCCTGGTAAAATGGTTCTAAGGGTATCTGCACTGATTGTGGGGTGGTACCAAGGGCACATTGTTTTATTTTAAATTTCTTTATAAAAAGTGGTGCAGTCGGTTACCTGGCCGCACCATTGACCTAGTTGAATAGTGGTGATGTGGTGCATTGACCAAAATAACTGCCCTGGGATGACTATTTTTTTCAGTGCATGGGTTACCGTATTTGGCCTGCATCAATGGTGTGACCTTTTAAAATACCGCACCGACGACTATGTACAGTGGTAGGAGGGCGGTGCACTGACATAGATATACGCCCCGGGGCATATAGTGTAGTCAACGCACCGCCCTCCTAACACCGCAAATACAAAACGGTGCACTAAAAACATTTTCTAGAGCACCGCCCCTAGTGCGCTGCATATAATTAGGTGCACCATATCTGGTGCGCTCTATTGAAAGATGCATCGGAACCTGTGTGTGACTGTGTTTTTTGCGCATCAACTGCTATTTTATTTATTTTTCAAAAAATATTTATATACGTATATTTCTAAATACATGTTTCATTTAATAAAAAAATTGTGTTTAATATGTCAATCATTCAGAGACGTGAAAGGAGAGAAGAGGGGCAACAACAACAACAACAGGCGGAATAGTATAACATGGTTCACCTGTGGGAGGCAAGAGAGAGGGAGAGAGATGCATACCCTCGCCCTATTATAGCAGCGACGCAGGGGCTCCTAAGGCAGGTAGGCCTCTTCAAGTTCTATGAGGAGGCTACTTCCCTAAAGTCCCATAGTTTGTTTTTGAGACATCTTATCTGAAGGTGGAATGCCCAACGAAAGGCTTTCTAGGTTGGTATCAACTAGTGGTACACACCCACTGAGGAGGATGTATATTTTATTACAGGGCTATCGAGGAGAGGGGTGGATTTTCCCTTGTTCCCCGGGGTTCCAACTGGCTGTGTGGCAAGGAGTCAGTTATTTTTGCTCCCAGAGATACATTGGAGCACATGTATTGTCTCCTTCAGAGTTTCAGGTACCTAGAGGTCAGTTACGTATAGGTGCATTTGGTAGATAGGACGTGCAGTGCCTCTCACTTATCATTTCAACCATTTCGCACAACACCATTGACAGGCAACGCATTAATTGCTCGCTTTTATATTATGTTGATTCTTTAGTACAACAACCACGACTTGTCAGGTGGTCTGCCATTATTTTGTGGCAGTTTTGTACGGCCTTAGATATATGTCGTGCTCATGCACAAGGGAGGTCAACTTCCCTTTTGCTTCAGGGCTATTTTGTTTATTTTTTGAGAGGTTTCTAGAGACGAGACCTAGTTTTCTTCAACAGCCTCGTAGGCCAGTTACTGAGGCACATATGCACATGTGGGGGCAGATTATGCCCAAGAGGGAGGAGACTCTTTTTCCAGTGAGGATATCATATGATGTACTGGAGTTGCTAGCTAGTGTTGATGAGCATCCCTTCATTATGGTCCCCTGTACTTATGCGGGGTTGGATTGGCGAGGGTGTGCCAACATCCTCTTCACAGCTGATGAGCTGCTAGATGATAGAGGTAATATTATTTTTTTATTTAAATTTATTCTAACATGTTATTTAACTTGTTTTTATTAAATTGTGTAATGATTGTGTAATGAAATTGTCTAATTATTGTTGTGTACTTGTATATATTTTGTAGACATTGGCTCTTTTGATGGCGAGGAGATGCCGCCACCACCACCTGATCCAAGTGTGGATCTTGATGATGATGAGGGCATGCCAGATGCCGAGGATCATTAGGAGGCCGATGTCGATCAGAGATCTGCTCCTTCTAGTGCACCGATGTGCGGTCGACTTGGTGATGCTAGATACATGATGGAGTTGGGCGACCAACTCATTGCATTGATTATTGAGGCAGGAATCAGGCCCGCTCATTATAGAGACATAGAGGCCGATGATAAGCTATTACAGATATGGAGAGGCATGCCGCATGACATGTACAGCCTAATGCGGCATGTCGTAGGAGTTACGACAACTTTTATGTGACTGACGAGGACTGTTGTACGTTATGATCGAGCCACAACACGTGATGGAAAGTTTTCAAGGCGTAGCGTACCATCATCTCATGATCATTCACCTCACGCCACACCAGATGAGCATGAGCCTCCACTAGCATCTAGCAGGAGTCATCATGGAGATGAGGCTGGACCATCAGCCACTAGTACTGATATTGATGTTGTACTACCACCAGCTGATCCATGACATTTATATTACAGTTGTATATTTTTTACATTATTCAGTTATATATATATATATATATATATATATATATATATATATGGTCCATGTATTTTATGTTCATGTTGCAGTTGTACTTAATTTACATGTTGGTGATCATCATGATGTGTATATTGTTAGGTCATGTTAGATATGTTCATTTAATGTGCAGCTTGCAGATAGATGTGTATGTGATAGCATGATTTATTTGACATGAGATTTATATTTGATGTTTGTGTTGTGATGATGTTAATATATAATGTTAATTGTGTTTTGTTAGATGATCATGATCACGATGATGCAATTAGCGATTTTGCAGAATGCGTTTTTTTAGTCAAATTTGATGTTTGTACGATGGTTTTTGTAATTTTTTAATTTGTAAAATTGTAATTGTATATATGTAAAATTATAAAATTGTAATTGTAATTGTAATTGTACGTGAAATTGTAAAATTGTAATTGTAATTGTAATTCTAATTCTAATTATAATTGTAATTGTATGTAAAATATTTGTAAAATTTTAATTGTATTAATGTGAAATGAATTTATTAAAATTTTTAAATTTGTAAATTTGTAAATTTTAAATAATTGTAAAACAATAAATTTAGAATAATATGATTTATTGTAACATAATAAACTTTAGAAAATAATGCAAATAAATTCATGTACTTTAGAATTATCATTATTTTATTATGATCTTAGATACAAAAAAAATAATTAATTTATACAATAAGCCATTGTTTTTTAGATCAACATAATTGCAAATTATAAGTGAATTATTGATTTTAACATTAACACAATGCAAATTACTAATTAATTCAAAATACATATTATATTAATATTTCGAAAAAACCATCTTAAAAAGTATAAATATTGATGAAATAACACATGTACTATATCACTCTTGGTTCTCATGATCACCCTCATTATCTTCTAGCTCACATGGCATGATAACACTATTGTTCTCAAAAATATGTTTTGATCTAGGGTCATGTGTCAATACGAACCACCAATCCCTATCCAACACATCTAGGTAAAAAAACACCTGGTTGCAGTGTTTAGGGAAAACATAGGGCTCCTTAGTTTCATCCCACATCTTTCTAGAGTTGATACATATCAGCCTACTATCGCGATATTCTTTTACATTATTCCAATCAAAGGTGTCCCATCACTTGCACCTAAAAATAACACATTGGAAAGAAGAAAAATCCACTTCAATGATCTCTTGTATCTTTCTTACATAACCTAACATCCCTCGTACTAGGTTTTGATCACAGTGGCTAGATCGACTAGATTGATCGAACTCGACTTCCACTCCATAGTCTAGTGTGATGTTTCTAGAATTGGCATTTTTTGTGCGAAAATGGTGTCCATATGCCCACATAGATGGGAACAAATGCACCTATTATAAAAAAGTAAAAAAATCATAGTGTCATGTGTCTTATAAATAATAATGCAACAGTTAAAATATGAAATGTAGATGTCTTAATATAAGTTTCAAATTTTCATATAAATTAAAAATATTATTACCGAGTTGCTGCACCCAATCCCTACATTTAGCGCATCCTCTTCAGTGCACGGGTAATGAATGGTAGCACAGTATTTCTCTCTGACTTGGTCAACAACCCAACTGTTGGGGCATATTTTTGGCATATTGATTTTAAATGATCGGGATAAGGCTTATACCATTCAACCATCTGAATTCTTTCCTGTCACTATCCCATTTCATCTTGTTTTGTTCATACAATGTGACCCATGGTTGTGTCACTTTAGAATTTTCAAGAACGAATTTTATTGATTACTTCAATTTATGCATTTTCTGATGAAATCAAACCAACATTATATAGTACTTAGAGATCAAAATATACATTATATCGAAGTTCAACATGAATGTTAATTACTTTTTTTGAAAAATTATAAGTTGCTCACTCTTTATCAAGCGCTTTTTTCCACTCATTTGGAGCAACTCTCCTTCTCTTTTGTCTTCATCCATTTCATCATCCCAAATCACCGCACCTAGTCTGTTGTCGATCTGTTTGATGAACTCACTGGCATAATAGAAAGACTCATACGATATGTACCCCTCTGCCATAGACCCCTTGGGTTTTTCCCTTTGTCGAACAAAACCTTTCAATTTATTCATGTACCTCTCTAAGAAGAACATCCAACGATAAGAAACAACCCCAACTAATTCAACCTCATCTACTAGGTGGATTAGAAGATGAACCTGTAAGTCCATGAAACTCGTCGGCAGTTCCTTCTCAAACATACAAAAAATCTCAACTATCTCTTGACGCCACCGTGGAATGCTAGCCACATAAATCTCCTTTGACGTGATCCAACGTACAAATGCAGATAATTTAGATATGACACGTCCTAGGTCTTAAGGGAATTCATGTTTCACACACCCACACACGAATAAAGGATAATGACACTGCAAAGTTATAAACACGTGCAATAATATACAAAATTAGTTATGTTTTATGATCCCCACATGGGATAAAATTTATTAATAGAAAAAATAATAAAATCATGCTTTTGACATTATATGTACTCTTAGAAGATTCAAATGGTCATGCGATTTCAACCCCGACAAAAGGTCATCCACGGTGAAGCAGCGCCATAGTGAAGACCCGTATGAAGTTGGCACCCTGACATCCATTATAACTTCCTTTTCTAAAGATATATCATCTTTTTTTTAAATCCATGGGACATCGCTTTCTTTGAAAAACCATGATTTAGAGGGATCAGTGCCTGCCTCTGATCCCGTACTTTCTAATCGTCTTGGACAATGTTTCTTTTTATTTTTTGAAGTAATAATATCTTTCCTAATAGCCAATGTGTCACTTTTTTTCGATGATATGTGCCTCCATAAAGAACATGAAACATTTTTAAATATATGCATGGGATCTAACAAGTGGGCAATCTTAAGATGCTCCCAACATGGGAGGTCATAAAAGATAGATTTCCTTTTCATCCCAATGGGAAATTTCTCAATATAGGTGTCGAAGAAATCTGGATCATCGAACATAGGCTCCCCATTTGAATCGAACATTTCTATGAACTCCTTCTCCTTCTCTCTCTCATATTCTCTAAGCCATTCAGCTGGTGTCATTGTTGGAGGCCTTTGGGTTCTCTCTCGTTTACCATTGAAAGCAGATGCTGCTCTTCTGTAAGGGTGTTCTTCTAGTAGGAATACCCTGGAGCAATCATAGACTGGTTTTCATAGGTCCTTGGACCATCTAGCTTTCAAATAAGGTCCACAACATTTACATCTAAAATACCCTTTTGTTACATGACCTGCGAGATTATATTTGTATACATTAATTAATATGCATGGAACGTTAAAGAATATCATGAAAATCATAACAAATATTACAAAGAATTAAATAACTAATATGTGAAAGAATGTTGTTACATATATAAAAAAATCAATAAATTAAACATGTAATTTACTAGAGAAAACTCCTAAGCCTGGATAATCATGTGTCATGTAAGCACATATGCCATACAACGTAAAACTCCTCTCTGCTACGATGGGTCTTGATACATCGTATACATTTATCCCATCCCATGATTCCTTCAATTCATCTACCAGTGGTTGTAAATAGACATCCATATTCTTCACTTGTCTTCTACCAGGGACTATGAGAGCCAACATAAGGTGTTCATTCTTCACGGACAAACATGGGGGGATATTGTTATTGACCACTACTATAGGCCAAACAGAATAGTTGGCTTTCTAGAAGGAATATGGGTTGACGCCATCCATGGCTATGCTGAGTCGTAGACTTCGTACTTCATCGTTGAATTTTTTGGGCCATCTATCGTCTATATGCTTCATGGATATTGAATCAATTGGGATTCACATAACTCCCAACACACTTCTGTGTGAGGCATGCCATCCCTGTAACATAGCTAATTCTTTGCAACGAAAGAGCCTTTGAATCCTTAAGATTATAGGCATGTGCCTCAATATATTAAAAGGAGGACCAGTACGTGATTTACCCTTCTTTTTTGATTTATCATATATGTCATGCCCACATTTTGGACACATCTATTTTTCTGCATATTCTCCTCTATATAGAATACAATCATTTAGACATACATGATATGATATGTACTCAACACCCAACATTTTCAACAATTTCTTTGCCTCTTCACAGCTACCGGGTAAGACATTATCACTCGGAAGAACCTTATCTTTGAATAATCTGTAGTTGGTGATCATGGAAAAATATATTAATAAATGTACATTAATGTCGATATAATTATTAACGTTCATAAAATTTACCATTTACCAATATTAATTATAGTGTGTTGATTATATTTCAAGTTTATAGAGGTACTTTGTGGTAACTTGCAGCAAAAGTTAGAAACATACGTTAAACTGATAAATTTTCTTTCAAAGTTGTCTGATAACATCGTTGTCCCAAAGGTGTGAAGTTACAAGCTATCAAAAGACCAAAAGAGGTGGTGGAAGCAAATTTAAGGCTTTGAAAAAAAGGTGTCGTGATAAACATCATACTAGTTGATCATCATTTTAGAATGTCTAACAACATTGTCTCCATGGCAGTCGTATCCCTTATGTAATCATCCATACCAACCTCTATTTGATTGCCTCCATTTCCAGCTTGTGAAGAGCTACTATTGCTGTAGTCATTCCTAATTGGTGAATCTAGACGTAGCGGGAATTGAATCGGTGGTTGATTCAACCATTCTTGGTATCGCTCCTCTTCGATTTTTTCTCTTAATTTAGTCTTCTCTCAATTTGACATTGTCGTGGGGTGCAACAGAAGATGGTAGGTAGGTCTTTCATCATCACTAGAATCCTAATAAATAAATAAAAATTTGATGATTAGTACAAAATATATGATATCAATTAGTAACCACGTTGACAATATTGCATGATTATAAATTGGTTTGACATTGAAATAATTACATATTAATCAATATATATACCAAACAATTATAATTATAATTACCATCATTTTCCTGGGATTGTGGCTAGAAGATGCAATATTGTTACAATTGTTAGGGTGAAGCGACTGTCCATTTTCATCTACCAAATGCGCCTTGCGGTATGCAACTCCTGATAAGAACTTCCGGCGTTTTGGAGCAGTTTGAATATTTTGTGCATCTGAACGCGATGCTCAATTTACATGAACCTGAAAATTTGTATACATTATACATTTAATTAATTTGTGCATGATTGACTGCATGGATAAAAAACATAAATTCAATTAGATAGTGAAAAAATAAAACAAATCTGAAGTAAATATTATGTCTCTAGATGGATAGGGAGAACTCCGCGATGGAATTTGAGAAATATTATGGAACGAGATGAATTGTGAAGAATTGTCCATTCCATACAATATATGGTATTTTCTCCCTGCATTTGAGAAATACAACAATAAATTTTGGTGCAGAAACCTAAATGTAATTTCGGTGCATAATGTATAGATAACTGCACCGGTGTCGTTTTATAATCCAACACACCGATGCGGTTTGATTAAAGGACACATCCGTAAACGAATAACCGCAAATAAAAAAAGCTCAACCCTATTTTATTTAAGTGAAAAAAATGGTAAATTGAAAAATGGGCGGCAAAATATTTTCGAAAATCTAATTTCATAAAACATTTCTTTAAATACTGAACACTTTTCATTATGTCACTATTTTTGCAAAAAATTTCGGAGAGAGATTTGCAAGATACATATCTGAAGCAAACAGAGCACGAGAGCACTGTGGAGCAGGGAAATACGTTTGAACATAATTATTCAGACAATCATAATTCCAAACCTCTAGTGATTCAAACCTTGTACCATAGAATTTCAAACAATGTGAGTAAAGTTTATTGTTTTTTTGTACTTTTTTCTGCAGTTTTTTTTATGTAGTAAAATAAAAAATCAAAGTCTATTGTTTTTTTTTTTACTTTTTCTGTAGTTTTTTTTATGAAGTAAAATAACAAAATCAAAGTTTATTGTTTTGTTTACTTTTTTCTGCAGTTTTCAGAAACAAAATAAAAAAGAAATCCATTTTTAAAAACAAAACCCTAGATTCTTTTTGTTTTTGCCATTTCTTCTCCCTCTTTCTGTAATTTCAGAACTAGGGTTTTTCAATTTAGATTTATAAGGTTTGTATAGTCATAAGACATCCAACCCACAGGAAAACTTACATAGTCGAATCCAAATCCACGTTGGCCCTTGCAAAAATCTAAAAAAAAAAACAGATTTATTTTCGTCGGTGTGCCCTGTGTAACATAGCGCACCGGTGCGCTCTGTTATACAAGCGCACCGAGAAAGTACAGTGATAAAAAAAAAAATAAATAAAAAATATGTTTCTATCTGTGCACCATATGTAACATATGGCACCGGTGCACTATTTCATTATGGTGCACTGCAAACATGTTGTTTTACAAAAAAAACCATTTTAAAAACAAACCCTACATTTTTTTGTTTTTGCCATTTCTTCTCCCTCTTTCTGTGATTTCATAATTAGAGCTTTTCAATTCATATTTATAGGGTTTATATTGCTAAATATAAGCCTAAGACATCTAATCCATGGGAGGAATTGCATAGTCGGATCCCAATCCATGTTGGCCCTTGCGTAAATTATTATTATTATTATTATTATTATTATTATTTTTTTTATTTTTTTTTGCGGTGCGCCCTATGTACTAGAGTGCACCAGTGCGCTATATTATCCCAGCGCACCGAGCAAGTACTGTGATAAAAAATTAAAAAATATATATATTTTTTCTCAATGTGCCATTTGTAAAATATGCAGCTGGTGCATTATTTCATTATGGCGCACCGTGAACGTTCTGTTTCTCGGAAATAAATAAATAAATAAAATAAAATACAAACCTTACATTCTTTTTGTTTCTACCATTTCTTCTCCCTCTTTCTGTGATTTCAGAATTAGGGCTTTGCAATTTAGATTTGTATGGTTTGTATTGCTAAATATAGACCTAAGACATCCAACCGACGGGACGATTATCATAGTCGGATCCCAATCCATGTGGGCCCTTGCATCAATTTAAAAAAAAACATATTTTTTTTTATCGGTGCGCCTAGTGTAACATAGCGCACCGGTTCTCTATATTGTACAAGCACACCGGTGCTCTGTATTGTAAAAGCGCACCGCATAAGTAATGTGATAAAAAATTAATAAACAATTTTTTTTTATCGATACGCCATATGTAAAATATGGCACCGGTTTATGCTACAAAAATTAACACTGGATGATTTTTATTATTTTATCATGGTTAACTGATGTGGTGATTGACTTGTAATGCACTGGTGCACCTCGTTGACATAGAGAACCGTACAATCTATTATACTGTTTGTGCGGTGCGTTTGGAATATAGCCACGCACCGGCGTCGGTGCATACACCATGAATGGCACACCGGTGTCTTGAGATTTTTTTTTATTTGAAAAGTTTACAATTTATTTATAAATATATTAATGAATGATATGGTACAGGTTTCAGATTGATAAAGAAATGACCAACAAGAGATCAAGTAACAAAAATACTGATAACACATCAAGAAAAGAAAAAAAGGCAAGTTCTTTGTAAATTTTTTACAAAAAATATTATTTTTGAACTATATGTAAGTTTAACTAATATGTATTGTTTACTGTGTATCATGCAGAGCCACAAAATGACAAATCTCGATAATATTATTTCTGATCTAGGACCAGAAGAGCGTAAAGGTTTGATGGAAAAATTGCAAAATGATGAATTAGGTGAATGAAAAATACTATCTTTCCAATATGAGTTTCTTTTTTTAGTTTTCACTAATAATATAATTAAAATTATTAGATGACATGTGTGAAACAATCTATTAATTCGCATCTGTTTAATGTTCTATAGGGACCAACAACTCAGAAAAGGAATGTTTTTCTAAGGAAAGAAAAAAAAATAGAACATGCAAATGAAAATGAATTGCTCCTTAGCTCATCTGGAGTGGTGGTGGAATTTAACGAAAGGGGGGGGAATTTTACAAAATTTTGAGGGATCTAATGGAATGTATGTATAGACATTCTTTCCACTTACAATACAAAAACCAATCCAATGATTCCAAGAACCAAATTTTATCTAAACTACAGGAGGAGTTTATAGAGAATTGGTCAATGAGACATGTCATACTTTTAATAGAAAAAACTTACAACAAAGAAGGAATGAAAAATAAATATTCCTTTAGATGTTTGTCTAGAATTATTTATAAATATCACTTTTGTTATACTTACTTTTCATATATCAATATAAAAATTAAATAGTTTATTGTCATGTTACATTTTCAGGAAGATTATGAAAATCTCAAAAGATGAACGAGCTGATATCAGAAATATGCCAATAGGAATGTCCAAAAAGGTGTACAAGGAGATGGTCAAAGAAATGGACAAAATTGCATCGCAGGAGGAGCCATCTCAACAACAACTTGCTTCAAATGTAATATGTAATCATTGAATTTTTCGATCATTAGGTACAATAAATAAACAATTTAGCATTAAATATTAATTTTCAAGTATTTTCTTGCAGAAAAGAAAAGAAAATGGAACCCATTCAGCACATAAAACAAGACGACAAGGAAGAAAATGATTGATATCTAAGTTTGTGAGTAATTGTTACTTTCTTTGAACAATTTAGCTAGATTTAATTTTTGTATTTTTTAAGTTGTTTTACAAAAATAATCATTGAATGTCTTCAAATAGGTGCTAACATACAAGGAAGAACCATCAGAGGAATTGATTCAAATTGGGTTAAATGTGGGTTGTGAGTAGATGTTGGCATATTAGAACTTAATTGTGGAATTTGTAAGCATCTATCGATCTTGTTTTACTTAGCTCCGTCTATAATTAATAGAAAAAATAAATCTTTTATATTAAATATATGATTTGTTATGGGGTATAAAGCTTGTAGGAAACAAAGTCTGGCACTGTGCCAATAGATCAAATCTTGAAAGATGGCATGTTACATGGTTTTGAAATAATGTGTATAGTTTATGAGTCAATTGTTGCATTGATACGTCATTTCTTTTCGATTTACATTGATGTATATTATTTAATATTGCAATTTTCATTATTCTCACCAATGTATATACATTGATTACAGTTTATTTTTATGTTTGTATATGGAAGGTGAAGAAGAAGAAAACAATCAACACCGTGAACAAAACTTTCTTGAAAATAACCCAAATCATGGAAGTAGCTCTAGCAGTGAAAACAGTTCAAGCGAAGAATGATGATCAGTATGTTTGGATATCAAAGCAAAGCATTGTATTTTTTGAAAAATGTCTGTGAAATCAGACATTTTCTTTAATGTAATGGACATAGTGTCCCAATTGAAAGATAAAGGGATATCAATAATTGTCCCATTTTTTATGACAAAGAATGTCTTATTCATATATATATATATATATATATATATATATATATATATATATATATATATATATTGTTTTAATTTATTCTATTGCGTTCTCCATTGTCATTCTCAAATGCAATAATAAAAATTTAATTCATATGAATATTGTTATAAGATATATATGTGTCGACTTTTGATGAATAATGAATTTTAAAAAACCACAATAATTATGATATGATATAACAAATTAATCCAAACATCACATTCAAATGCATTAATAAAAATTTAATCAATATGAATATTGTTATAAGATGTGTCGACTTTTGGTGAATAATGAATTTAAAACAATCACAATAATTGCATTGTCACAGGTTGATGTTTCTAAAAAATACAAAATGAAAACTGGTGCGTGTATTCTTATACTGGTGTGTTTGTATTCTTAAGTGCACCGATGCGTTTTTACGACCTATGGGCACCACGCAAATACCAAAACCGGTTAAAAATATCGAGGCATTTGTGCAGTACGACGCTCCGGAGCGTTTATGTATATATACGCATCGATGCTATTTTATGACCTATTAGCACTGCACGAATACCGATACCAATTATAGATCTCGGTGTGTTTGTGTGATACTATGCACCGGGAAGTTTTTGTGTCTATACGCACCAGTGCATTTGGATGACCTATAGGCACCGCACGAATACCGATATTTATTATAAATCTCGGTGCATTTGTGTGATACTGCGCACCGGGGTGTTTATATGTCTATACGCACTGGTGTATTTGTATGACATATTTTCACCGCATGAATACCGATACCAATTATAAATCTCGGTGCGTTTGTGTGAAAGGGCGCGTCGGTGCGTATCTATAAGTTTACGCACCGGTGCGTTGATACAACCTATTAACACCAGTCAAATCCCAAGACCAATTAGAATGACCTCATGCATTGTATCACCAACACTATGCCCGGTGATATTTTGTACCTTAACGGCTTGGTGCATTCTCCTTCAACCGCCCCAGGGCTCCGGCTACAGGTATGCGTTGGTGCATTAAATCCTGATTGCGCACCGATGAAAAAAACATCCGTAATAACCTCCGGCCGCCCATTTTTTTTTGTTGTTGTTTTGAATTTCCATTAAATCTCTTCCAAAACCTCTGTAACCATAAATTGATGTGGTACCATACGTTTTTTTGACAATTTTGGCCAATCTTATAACACTAAAAACCTCCTTTATAACCTCTACTAAAGGGTCTTTTCCTTGTAGTGTGAAGTGGTAAGTGGTAATAGAAGTGGGGGGTGTGAATTTATGAGAGAATTACATGTAAGGGGTCCCTTTCTTGAAAACCACTTGTTCCAGAACCCCTTGCAAGGATAAAGTTAAGATGGTAAGGGGGGGCCAGAATGAAATGTAGGTCATTGGATTTAAAGATGATGGTGGGTGGATGAGGTAGAAAACCTTTGCTCCTTGCTGAGTCCTTTAACCCAAGTCCTTTTGCTGTGTTTTGGTCTATTTATTCATGAAATGAGCTACAAACCTCGTAGGTCTAACTTGACATATTATACACAAAAAACATAGTGAAAATTCGTTCACCTAGACCTGAAAATTTGTAAATTTTAGTTATGAAGTGGTATCACATCCGCGCACTTCGCGAAATTTATAGTTTAGTTTATAAAGAATATGGTCAGTGATGTGATGCGATGGAGAGGTGACGTAGAGGGTAAGTGGGACAAGACCGTAGCGCACATCGCAATTCATAGTGTTTAGTTATAAGCACGGAATATGTAAACTCTAAAAATTGAAAAGTGCGATGCGCAGGGGAGGAGATGAGTGACGTGGCGGGGAAGAAGTGGGATCGAATCGTAGCGCAGATCATAGCTTTTAGCTTTTAGTTATAAGCTGCAGGGGTTAAATTTTTAAATTTGTGAAATGTGAGGAAGAGGGACCCACTGGCTATGTAGAGGATTTTTATGAATCAGCGAAAGGTTTTTAAGAGGTAAGTGTATTATGAAGTTCATATGATATGTGTATGTATTGAAACGACTATGAAGTGGGGGCAGAGCTGCGGAGGTGGGGCTGACTTACTGCATCGTAAATTAAAAATAATAGACTATGGCCGCTCACAAAGGTAATTCAAATGCAATGCGATATCGCAAAATCAGCGATCGTATTATTTAGAGTTTAGTTTCAATGCCAAATACGTGAAGTCTGAGAAATGTGATGAGGGCCCCACTTCAACCATAATCGGGAATGAAAAACGATGAAACGGTAAAGGTGGAAGGGTAAATCAGAAAGCAGAAAAAAGTTATGGTAATATATATTTCAAATGGAAAATGAAATGGAAGGGAAGCATGGTAGGGAATGGGTCCCACTTCATATCGCATCGAAAATTTATAAGTTTAGCATTTGATTGTTGTAATAAAAATTTGTGATGGCGATATGCGATAAGGCACAAGGGGTCCCATGAATGTTTTAAGCAGCTATATGATATGTAATACATATAATGATAATGTTTACGGTTTATACCACATGGTCATTCTGTAGTATTCCCAAATGGGGAAGCAACAATATATGAACACAAAACTGGAAATAGCAGTGTAAATCAACACATCAACAATGGAGACCAATATGGAGCCATAAAATTATGTATGAGAATAGAAAATAAATACAAATAGTGAGGCATAAATCATATGGAATGAGGAAACAAGCCTCCCATAAACAATCACTCCCAAATATGAGTTTTTTCTACAATACAAAATGCTGGAGAGCTGCTACAGCGCAGTCATATTAAGCATAAATACAACTAGAGATCATATAATGAAATAAAAATACTGATATAGGCCACAATAGATACTAGACATACAGATTTGGGCACTAGATCAGCTTTCCAAGACAACCCAAGAGGGTTTCCGGAAAATTCACACAATGTGCCAATGTAAGTTGTAGCCCTAGGGCTAAAGGTATGTTGCAACAACAGAAATGAGAAGATATGGCTGAAGCTGATGTAGAAACCTACAACTCTTCTCCAGTAGATCCTCTGGATGAAAGAATGGCTCCTCCATTGAATAAATCACCTCCCAAAACAACCGTTGCAACTACCCCTGCAACTCCTCCCTAAAATAACATAGGTCTAGACTGAAACTACACTGTAGGGGATAAATACTCCTTGGCCTGATTCCAAATATGTCAATAAAGCCCAAGGTGCTTCTTTATAGGCCTCCTAATGGATGGAAACCTTCCTCCACTGCAAAACTAGCTCTGAAGTCACCCAATATAATTCTCCACTACTGCACCCTGCAACACAACACAATACTCTGTAGAAACTGCACTGATGAAGAAAGTTGTAGCTTGGCCTTAAGCCTGAGTGTGGAAATGTAGTGTAATACTCCTCCAAGAGGCCTCTCAAGGAAAGAGGTGGTATTCCTGACCAGGAACACCCTGTGCTAAACAACACTGCAATCTTAGCTAAACAACTGAAGAGAGAAACAAGTCTAAACAGACCATATACAAAATAATAATCTAAAACATAACCCCCTATGGCTGCCTTCCTCTTCCTTATATAAGTTATGAGCTTCCTTGCCCTTGGCCCCACTCAATTAGGTCACTACCTCCATTCAATCAATCTCCCTCCAAAACTGCGTTGTCCCACCATAAATGCCACTCCTCCATAACAACGTTGTTTGATTTGGTCAAGGTTGACCCAATCTTCATGCTCCAGCCCCTTTTCACACCTAAGAGTATTCAATCCATCTTCTAGATGACCTCCATTCACACTAGGAGTGTCTTTTATTCTTACTAAGGAGATTTATGGGTCCCCATACCCTATTATTCCTCTATCTAAGAGCAAAATCAAAATTTAATATTCGAATTAGCCGTGGGCTAATTTAGGAATATTAGAGTCCTCCCCTCCCAAATGTTTCTTTTCCTCAATCAACTGCAAGTGTTAACACTGGAAAATCGTACTGCAGAAAATGACATTAATTAATGTCAAGCCAAATAATTTACGGGACAGGAAGACATTATGGAATCAAGAAAGTATTTAAAATCTCTAAGGTTTTGAGAAAATATGATTTGAACTAGTCTTAAAATGTTAATTGTATGCTTTATCCTTCGAGAAGAGCGCCTTTTTGCCCGATAAGCGCGCATTCCTGAAAGTGGAAAAATGTGGCTTTTCGAGACCACACAAAGCATAGGACAGTTACTCCTTACATGAAGCCGCCTAAGGACAACCACTAGCACCTCCTTAGACACTATGTGAGCACACAAAGGAATATTTGGAGCACACAATGGAATCATACCTCTCCCTTGGGTCACCATCCACCATGTACCAAGGGAGGGAAGGAAGATTTGAAATCCCCTATATAAAGCCACCAAGAGATGAAGAATGGGTGATCACATTGTTATGTGGGCTAGAATTGCCCAAGCAATACCAGTAGTGTGTGACCCGAAGTTGGAGATAGAGGGGACTCGATTGTTGGCCACCCAACAATCCTAGTCCATCACAACGGAGAGAGAGGGAGATTGCATGAGAGGCAAAACTTGTAAAAACAACATACTTGCATCGAGACCTAGAACCATTGTCTAGGGGCCCTTTTCGCAAGTGGGTAAAATTTCTTCTCCATATCAAACGTTTAATTAGAAGAGGCCTTGAGCCATTGTTTGCATTATTATCATTTTGACTCTCTTCAATAGCTTCTGTATATTTGTGTTTTAGTTTTTAGTTTACTTTGAGCATACATTCGCATATTTTTTCCTCTAGATTATATGCTTTTGAGCTCCACCACTTTCTGCCTGTTACCAATAGTTTATAGGGGTATACCACACCCTTTAAACTGGTGTAATTTTGTACACCTATGTGTCAAATCCACCACAACAGGATTGGTGACTCCACGAACGTTTTACAAGTTTATGTGGTTGTGCCATCTGTTGCAGGAGACCTTTGTCTACGCTGGAGAGTGGAGCTGATAATCCTCTGATCCATCTTGCAGTCCCTAGATTCACTTGGAATGACAGACTGAAGAAGGCAGCTCCTAATATTTTTACTTGTAGGATTTTTGTGCGCAGTTGTTTTTCACAAATGCACATTGCACGCGTTCAGGACCGACCTGTGCGCAGGAACCTGTCAGAGCATTTTCTGTGCAAATTACAGAGTGATATTTTTCTCCCTATATTCTAATTTTTTTGCTTGTAAGTGTGCTAGGCAGCCCCTAATGTATCTTCTAGCACTTGTGTTGATACCCCACAACTTCTGAGAACTTACTTTTAGTTGCCTTCTCTAGGCTTAGAGTTAGTTTTCCTTTAAGTTGGTTTTTTGCAAAAATATTCACATAGTTTAAGTAGGGGGGAAATTAACCATTGCATTCCGAAAATTTTATGTTTTGAAAATTTTGGTATTCACACTTAGATAAACTAGTCCGAGCAAGTGGCCTAAGGCCACGCATGCATAGCTAGTTTCATTTTCTAGTGTAGAAATTGTTTAGTTTAGTTCAATTTTTGCATAAGTGTGGGAATAGGATTGAATTGTCGATTAGAGAAAGTAATATCTACTACCTTTACACTCTTCGGTGATCCTAGGTAAGCATATGAATGCTCTATATTTACAATTCGCCATCTCCCTTTAGTTAGTCACATAGATTAACTAGGAAAATTTGAAAGCGGCCCTTTATCTGCAAATGTTTTCCATTTGAGCCACGAACAATATAACATAGTTTACCTAGGGGACTTTTTTAAAGGATCACTGATATCCATATGTTCAAACTATGAGATTATTCACCATATGCTCACACACACTCACCCACTAAGCAAAGGAAGACACCTAAAACTAACTTAAACAAACTCACTAAATTCTCCCCACAGGGGCCACAAAAGAATTTATAGTTTAAGTTAGGATCAAGGGGGTATGCATCCTATAAGCCGCCTTGATCATACTTCATATTGAAACATATAAATTGTGTATTTATGGAGCTTCAAATCCACCTATAAGCCCATAGAAAAGAAAACCCGAGCATGGCAGAGACCCGATTCAGAGGGGGTTAGGCTTAGGCGTGGTGCGTGCGGTATCAGTTGGGGCTACCTGACCCAGCTGATACTCGGTACAATTAGCTGACTACCAAGAAGCCCAAGACTCGAGCACTCACATGGGACGGTGGTTCTTAGTGGCCAAAAACTAGGGAATCCTTTACCCTATAGGTGACGGTGCAGGAAAACACTAAACCCTCCACCCTTACCTTGGTGGATTCTCTTCGGCTGACTAGGGGTGTCGCCAGCTCTTACGGGACATTGTGCCATCACTCACAAGAAATATTCTCAAGGCCCAGTTACTTTTGAGTGTGTGAGGACACAGAGGTCTTCTAGGATTTTGAGTATTAGGGGCAAACAAACAAAAAACCATCTTTTTGATTGATTGATCACATAGATTAAGTCAAAGGGAAAACTCATTTCATTTTCTCTTTGTTTTATGTATGTGGCCATAAATTTTCTTTGATCATAGACCCTAACCTCTCAAATTTTTCCAAAACCTAACCTAGTCGACACTCGAACGGTCCCAATGGAACCTCGTCGATCCAGGCATCTTTTGGACCTCCCCCTATTACAGGGAGGGGTTCCATGTTTTTCACCATTTAGGCATCAAAGACGGAACACTGCCACCATCATTGGTTCGGCCTTAATTGGAGAAACCATAGTTGGGAACCCTAGTCGGCCTCCCAACACCACACCCCACACCACTCCTCCCTCTACCCCTAGGGGGCAGAGGAGTGTGTCCCATTCGGGAAGCCAGCTGAACACACATCAGGGTACATCACAGGCTAACCCTCGTTCTAACCATAACTTCGTGTCTTCACATGTTGCAATGGTGTCAACCTCCTAGTCACTTTCTTAGCTGCATTGAATCTACCCAATTTAACCAAGCTAAAAAATGACCCCATCGCACACAATCTATCATGGCCTCCCATGCCCACAAAGCTCCCTTTGGATATACTAAAGTTCGAAGGCAAGCAAGCATAGGACCCAAGTAATCATGTAATGACCTTTCACTTGTGGTGCTCATCGAATAGTATCATCAACGACACTATTCGATTGAGACTATTTCAACACACTCTTATGGGAGTATCTGCGAAGTGGTATGTGGAGAAACCTCCTGCTTCACATGGAACCTTTAGCACCCTTGCTACCGCGTTCCTCACATATTTTCAGTTACCCATTCACCATGATTCAGGAATGGAGTTACTGACTCATTTTAGACAAACCCCTTCCGTCCATATTTCTGACCATCTTCATGAATGGAGGCGGCATCACAATTTATGTAAAGCTAAACTCGACGATTGGGTCCTCTTAGATTTATTCTTGAAAACTCTGACGGCAAAGATTTCAAAGGATGTGGCGCAAAAATACCCCACAACCGAAGAGGATGCAATCAGTAAAGCTCAGAAGCTTGAATTGATTTATACGTAGTTAGGATACATTTACAATATCCTGCCTAACGCCCCGCGCCTGTAAACTTATCAAGAATTTCCAGGCGTGTCGAACTCTGCAGACATATTAATAGGGTCAATAACCCAAGGTTACCTAGGCAGCAATAGTCAAAATCTCGTTTACGCCTATAATTCTACTTAGAACATTCTCAACCCGGATTTCAAAGTCATCATATGCCTTAGCAAGATTTGACTAATAGGGCAGAAGCGTATCACCAAGGAGGATCATATCCTCTGGCTGAGGGGCCCAGTACGTAGAAAGAAACACTAATGGAAGAGCTCCCCTCCAACGGTTAGGTACAAACAAGGGACAACGTTATGCTCCATCCCCAGCACACGACCCACCTACGAAAACCAATGCATAGGTGAAATTTGTGCAGCCGTCCCAAAATCAACCACACCAGTATAACCAGGAGAACTACCCTCCTAACATGGTTAAGAAAAAGTCCAAAAAAAATCCAAAAGGGAACCCTGGACAGGGGGCAGCAACCAACAGCGCCCACCGCGATCCCAGGATGGAGGTAACTCCAACTAGAATCAAAACTAGGAGCCAAGAAATGCCCAACGACAAGGAAAAATGCCACCTCTGCAAACAAACCATTCTTTTTCAATATGTGGTGAGTACGGGCACTATATTCACCACTGTCCCGATCTCCCTGAGCTAAAAAATATTTAGAGTAACCAAGGACAAGGAGGATCTTCCCAGCAACCCGTTGTGATGCAAGAACCTTTCCCCCACCAAGGGACGATAAGCACTCACCATCAAAACCCAGACGATTCCTAGAAAAGCAACCATGAAATCTACATGACTGGGGAAGAGATGTTTTTCCAAACATGGAACCGTAGCTACGACACCCCACCAAACACCACTACATCAAGGGCTAGTACTAGTGCACCGACTACACCTTTGACCATTTCAAAGATGCCTATAGAACCATTTCCAAAGATGGCAAAGGGACCTAATAGGTGAGTAGGTAACTACTCCAAAGCAGCCCATAATTATAGCATCATGGAAGATTTAGCTTAGTCTCCCACTACTATGTCAGCTCTAGAAGTATTGCAGTCATGCCCAAAGCAGTAGAAATCCCTAATTTCCACATTAGGTGCTATCGACCCTACCGATACGTGCATGATGGCTTTTGACTTAGACAAAGCTACTCCTAGGCTTCCTTCTATGGTCACCTTCCAAATACCAGTGTCGGTCCAGTATATCACTATTCACTGATGTGTCAAAGACGAGGGTGCATTGACATGCATCATGTCAAAAAATGTTTGGCAGAAGTTAGGATTTCCCGAACTGAAACCCTCAGTCATAATGCTTCGAGTGTATGACGGTCATCCCTCGACCTCTGTCGGCCTCTACCAAAATGTCTCGGTCTGCCTAACTGAAAAGACAATCCACATAGACATTGAAGTCTTAGATTCTCACTTGGATCACAATATACTCCTCAGGCGGAGTTATATGTATGCCATGTCCACCATAGCCTACTCCGTCTTCCGCATTATGATGTTCCCCCAAGAGGACCACATCATTACTGTAGACCAGTTGACACACAGTAAGAAGCGCCCTCTAACCAACACGTACGTAATTCTACTCTATGTAGATATAGCCTTGAATGGTCTTTCATGGTACCAAGAATATGGCCCTGGCCAATTCAAACTGTCATCCATTCTAGGGTCATTCCTAGGAGATCCTCCCATTATCCCCGAGGCATCACCAGATGTTATAGGAGCTCCAGTGTGCATGATGTCCACATCAAGTGCTGAGGCTAGTCAGGACACAGACTCAAGTAGTAACGACATCGAGGCATCATCCACGGCAGCCTCTCTAGCCTATGCTTCCTCCCAAACCCCTTTCCTCTACCCCACAGCTGGCTTCGTCTCCCAAGAGGTTTTGGAAACACTAGTATTACCCAACATATCTTTGGCCTTCCCAGTTTGGTACCTCATTCCCCCTTCCGGAATAGGAACCACCAATGTTACTGCCACAAGGTTAAAGCCCCTTAGTCCCGAGGAGCCCCCACCTACCCAAGAAACGGTCGAGACCACCCCCGCAAAGGAAGTTCCCATTGCGAAACCGGTAATCACAGACACGAAAACCGTAAATAGAAGAAAGAAGATGGTGACCCCCCCCATTCAAAGGGAATCACCAGTCTGCATCATATGCAATGTTATAGGCCATCCTACCCATATATGTCTAGAGTTGTATGAATTAAAACCACTCCTCGGCTCCGAAGCAAGCATCTCGATGCCGCATTCCCGTAAAAAGGAACCTACCAACAAAGGTAAAGGCAAAGTGTTGCGTACCAATCACGCATGCACTCTCTGTGGAAACTATGGGCACTATACCCACTATTTTCCAGAGATACCACGATATAGGGATGCATTACATGCAATTGAGTGATCCTATCAAGAGGATCCCTCTACCCAATCTGCGGGAAATGAACCACGTGTCATCCCGTACCTGCAAGAGGAGCAACGATCACCAGAAAGACAACCATTTGTTCCTCCTCCCCCCAAACCACCATATACCAGAAAGGGATAGGGGAACCTGGTTGGATCATCCTCTTGAGTTATTAGGCACATCGATTACTACAGACTGCTTGTTCAGGTCTTTGACCTAAGGTCACCTAGGCAACAGTAATCTGTATTCGGGGAGATCCTAGACAGGGGGCAGTAATCGGCAACGCGCACCCCCCCCCCCCCCCCCATGATCTCAGTCTAGGGGCAACCACAACTGAAATCAAAACTAGGAGCCAAGTAACAACTCCCAAGGGAACAGAGGTGATGCCACACATTCACACTCCCGAAAAAATAAATTTTCAGTGCTGGTAGGTATGCCCTCTCTCATCTTCTTTTTTAAAGCTCATGCCTTTCAATGATATTTGATGAAAATAAAATTATTTCACTTGAGGTAGTTTTTTTTGCAAGAGGAACCTGTAAACCATTTACAACACCATCTACGAAAGGTTCTAGCGCAGGTATCATTCTACCCCCAGCATGATAGAGTCCTAGAAAACTTTGCATATCTTGACATCATTTCTCCATCATAAATAAACCATAGGGTCCTAATACTCGACCGCATTTATCATCACCTCACCCTGCATATGATAAACATTTGCGTTGGTCGGTAGAGCCTCCCCTCCATGGCACTTGTCACCCAAGGTAGACCATATATCATAGAAAAAGTGACACCATGGCCATACCTCTTCAATCTGGGAAGCACCTCGTGCCCATCCATTTCATCATGCATAAGGTCAAGTTTACAATTCAAATTGAAACCCCCTTCTCGGATGACCAGGTTGTACAAGAAGATCGAAAGTTCACCTTCACGCATCGCATTTGGCCCACCATACCCCCACCAACATAATCCCATCTGCGAAATTTCTTCGTCCGCTTCATCAACCCCACACATGAGACCAACCAATGGGACCCCCACCCCCAGAAAAACGTCGTCCTCACACCTTCAATGAGAAAACACTTTCATGTTTTGGGATACCCGTCTCTGTGTTTTGTACAAACCAAACGTCATTATTTTATTCTTTTAGTAAGTGTACAAAGACTGCAAATCATGCACTTCGCCCCTTCACCCTGATATTTCATCTTTTCTTCCATGGAAGCAGTCCCTCATTCCCCTTGGTTGGAGTATTTCACCCACACGCATGCACCATCATGACACTCATAGCCAGGTTTACACCCGCCTTGGACGTCTTACCAACTCTAAGGATTTTCCTTTCAGAAATAACTATGACTGCCGCCAAGCTGCTAAAGTATGCTCCGACCTCAGGCCACTAAATTCCCATCATCAGTTTTCAGTCACCGCTCACCAACATGCCTATGTTAAACCCATGGTTCGGTGACCCATGGTTTGGTTAAGGCTTCCTTTTTGTCGACCTCGACACCCCTTTTCCAAAAAGGAAGTGGTACCTTGGATCACCCCTCCCCATGCAAAGGGGTATCCTCAGGTGGCACTGTGGGAGACATCATTATCCACAGATGTCATCGATCCTCCTAACATTTGACTACGGAAAAAGCTTTTCATGTCAAGATGGTATGGTACCTTACAACCATTGCACTTTGATCAGATCCGTCAAAGACCCGTGCCTCCATAAGCATCTCTATAAAACAATGCTTACACGGGAAGGTCCCAGCCAGTACCTATGCATACATTGCGCAATTATATGCCATACCGATTCCATGCATATGGGTACCACATTCCACCAATCATCAAATAAAAAACGCCCCTGAGGGCATCAGCAGTCATCGTCAACAACCGCCAGCATCACTACTAAAGTAGTAACGCATCACTACCATCGTTTTGACTCTCTTCAATAGCTTCTATATATTTGTGCTTTAGTTTTTAGTTTACTTTGAGCATACATTCACATATTTTTTCCTCTAGATTATATGCTTTTGAACTCCACCATTTTTTGCCTGTTACCAATAGTTTATAGGGGTAGACCACACCCCTTAAATTGGTGCAATTTCATACACCCGTGTGTCAAATCCACCATAATAGAAACGATAGAACTGAAGAGCCTCACCTCTTCCTCCTGTAGCATCCTCATATGATAAGTTCCTCCAATGAACAAGAATATTGTCTCATCAATAAGTCTCCAAGTTTATCCTCCCAAGTGTATAAGTATGCCTTTGGTGAAAAATCCAAATGGCTCTCATCATGAACAAGTAGAATATCCATGGAAGCAAATATATGTGGTCTAGAGGCATTCTTGAGGCATGGAATCTGAAATATATTTGGAAATATCATTCCCATGTGAAGTCTCCATCCCCAAGCTATCATTCATACAAAATGAGTCACCCTCCAACATGGCAACTCATGAAAGATCTCCTCCACCTTAGGCTCCTGCAAAGTAGGTGGGCTTCATAGCTGAACATGACGGATCAAATTGTCCATCCCACACTGTCTCTCTCTCTCCACTTATGATAAGTGTAGAGCTGCTGCTGAATTTGGGCTGCGATAGTGTTTCCTTCATGAAGAAAAAAGTCAATTGGATCCTCAAAGACCCACTCTTTGGTTCTTGCCCAAATCATCCCATATAAAATAAATATGACATTATCATCATATGGGATCTGAATGAGGAAAGTACTGAAGGTTTTATGTAGTGCTGGAAGGTACCAATAGCTTCCCAAGTGGTCACAGCACAATTTTTCTAGCTGATGTTTCAGAACATAATATGGCAAGTTGTCTCCAAACAATTTGCTAGTTGTGCATGTCATCTCATTTACTAGTAAATTGTAAATGGCATTGTATATCAACTGATCATACAGGAAATAGTACAACACTTGCCCCAAGCCATACAATAAATGGCTATCTCCACGATAGATGTTGGCCCCAAAATGACCATGAAGCCCAAATAGAGGCTTGCCCTCTTGTGGAGAAAGGCACTGTATAGAGATGGTAAGAGAATGCAACTACTGTGTTATATAATCAATAAATGCAAAAACATATTTCTTACCATGTACTGAGAGTAGGTTGATAATGAGATCTATTAATGAGCCCTCCATAGTGGTATGACATATCTCCATGAAAAGGAATGAACCATGGGCTGCATGCAAAACATTCATCTTACACTTGGAGATCCAAGTCAAGAATATCATATCATGGTAATAGAAGTCTCCATCCACTACTTGATCACTCTCATCTCCTACTTGTCCATCAAGTGCATCATATGTGAAGTGATCCTGGGAACACTCCATCAACAAACCCAAGCTCCCAAGTGACAGCATTGTTGGTCTTTGCAATAAGGCTCCTGTCCACTCATAGCTCCATTCTTTGACATACCAAATGCCAAAGTCAACTACCATAATGCTGCTATATATGGGAGATCCCTTCCAAAGTGGAAGTATCTCCTAATCCTCCAAAGCTAAGGAGTAGCCCCTTTGCACCATGATTGTGCCACCATCCACTCCTGCAACATTATGCAAAGTATGGGAGAGAATCAACCCATACTCTCTCAAGAATAACCAAGGCAACAACATCTCTTGCTACTCCCTCATCTCATCATCATAGAAGTCATGGAGTAAGATCATGATAGTTGACTTGTAGAATGCCCCATACAACCAAATAATCTACTGCCATAACATATGGGTGCCATGAAATGCCTCAACCCACAACATACCTTTTAACAAAGGATATGTCACATGATGGCCAAACACTTTCAAGAGTAGCCAGCGCAGCCTTTCCTCCTTCTTTCCTGTGTCATAGATCTGCAAGTGGCTTTCTAGCCTCTTTCTCATCAACATCACCCATCCAACCAATGGTGAGTGTCTATCATCATGCCCAAAATTGGTCCTCCAATGGAGAATACCATCCTCCCAAATCAGATTTCTATCTTTGCATTTCATGGGATGTCGAAATGCAATCTCCTAGAGATCTCCAAATGAATACCACTCATCAATGACCAAGTTGATCCCATCAGGATCCAAACATACTGAAGGAAAAATCTTCTCATTGAGCAATGAAGTGCTTATCAAGAAAGATCCATCATAACAATGGAAGATAAGATGTCTCCCATCAACCATTTTCCCATCCACTACTACCCAAGTGTGTTGGTCATTAGAATGTCTCAATATCAGTTAGGCCCCCAACTCATCATTGTTTCTCATTGACAACAATGTTGATCTCCATTATGGTGCATCTGTTGTCTCAAGACTATGCTCAATGATGAACATATAGTTCTGTATTACTCTGCTCAAGACAATGTTCATCCCATCCTCCAGAATTATTCACTCCAATCCCAAGATTTGTGTGTAGCTCATCAATGATATACTAGGATGACTATATATCTCTTCCTTAAACAAATCAAGGGTTCTCAACGTAGTGATAATCCTCTGCTCCAAATCAACAGTGTTCTTTGACCCTAGGTCATGCAATGGTATATTCCCACAACCCTCCACATGATATGTTGAAATAACAGAAAGTGGAAACATATGCATACCTTGGTAAAGCTTGGGAACATCCTGTACTGATACAAGGGGTTCCTCCTTCCAGTGTGATGGCTTCCCCAACTACTAATGATGATGGCTTCTCTTTTATGGCTGCATCAGTGTTGGTACAAGTCTCCTCCTCTTCATGCATCTCCACAATAGTGCATGGGACTCTAAATTTCAAGAGATCAATACCACTTTGCAAAGGTGAAAATGTTCTTTCTCCTGATGAAAGTGCTCCTGCAGCATGTGGTGGTGAAGGCCTCTTCTCCTCTGATTTCTTCTTGTCAAACTTATTTATCAACCTTTGAGTAAAATCTGCATATGCAGTCACTCTTACATGACTCAAATGGCTGAACCACCAATTGTTTGCTTCACCCTCAAGGTGCAGCGCTGCAATCTCAACAACTTCTCTTTCTACCACTAGATGTAGTAGGAAGAATGCATCCAACTTCATTCCCCAAGCTCTCATTGTACATGTGGATGGCCCATAAAATGTAGGCAATATAAATCTATTGCTGCAAGGTCTTCTTTATTCTTTCAGCTGAATGAACTATGGGAGAGTTAGATTCTCCTTGAAAGCTCTAGGTTGAGACTTATATTCTGCGAGATACTCACTTAGAATCTCATGATCTAAGTATCCTCCATCTCCATTCCTCTTTTCTTCTTCTTCAAAAGGAAAGGGAATAGTATGTTTCTTTGGAGCTCTATGCAATACCAGATCTCTTTTTTGCTGATAGGAATTACATGCACCTTCCTCATCTTGAAACCCTAGTGTGGTTTCAATTCTTTCCTCCATTTTTCTTTGCTTAACCTCCTTGGTGAGGTCCCTCTTAGATCTTAAAAGAGATGAGATAAAACTCATTCTTTCCATCATTATGATCTATTTCTCCTTCTTCTTATTCTCCTGATAGCATAATGGTTGAGATCCATTGGATGAGCCAAGGTTATGATCCGATACCACTATAGTATTCCCAAATGGGGAAGCAACAATATATGAACACAAAACTAGAAATAGCAGTGTAAATCAACACATAAAAAATGGATACCAATATGGAGCCATAACATTATGTATGAGAACAGAAAATAAATACAAAATAGTGAGGCATAAATCACATGGAATGAGGAAACAAGCCTCCCATAAATAATCACTCCCAAATATGAGCTACTGCTATAATACAAAATGCCGGAGTGCTGCTACAGCGTAGTCATATTAAGCATAACTACAGCTGGAGATCATACAATGAAATAAAAATAATAATGTAGGCCACAATATATACTAGACATACAGATATGGGCACTAGATCAGCTTTCCAAGACAACCCAAGAGGGTTTCCGAAAAATGCACACAATGTGCCAATGTAAGCTGCAGCCCTAGGGATAAAGGTATGATGCAACAACATAAATGAGAATATATGGCTGAAGCTGATGTAGAAACTTACATCTCTTCTCCAATAGATCCTCCGGATGAAAGAATGGCTCCTCCACTGAAGAAATCACCTCCCAAAACAACCACTGCAACTACCCCTGCAACTCCTCCCTAAAATAACTCAGATCTGGATCAAAACTACACTGTAGGGGATAAATACTCCTTTTCCTAATGCCAAATATGTCAATAAAGACCAAGGGGCTTCTTTACAGGCCTCCCTATGGATGGAAACCTTCCTCCACTGCAAAACTAGCTCTGAAGTCACCCAATATAATTCTCCACTGTTGCACCCTACAACACAGCACAATACTCTGCAGAAACTATGCTGATGAAGAAAGTTGTAGCTTTGCCTTAAGACTAAGTGTGGAAATGTAGTGTAATACTCCTCCAAGAGGCCTCTCAAGGAAAGAGGTGGGATTACCTACCAGAAACACCATGTGCTAAACAACACTTCAATCTTAGCTAAAAATTTGAAGAGAGAAACAAGTCTAAACAGACCATATTCAAAAATATAATCTAAAACATAACCCCCTATGGCTGTCATCCTCTTCCTTATATAAGTTATGAGCTTCCTCACCCTTGGCCCCACTCAATTAGGTCACTACCTCCATGCAATCAATCTCCCTCCAAAACTACGTTGTCCCACCATAAATTCCACTCCTCCATAACAACGTTGTTTGATTTGGTCAAGTTTGACCCAGTCTTCATGCTCTAGCCCCTTTTCACACCTAAGGGTTTTAAATCCAACTTTTAGATGACCTCCATTCACACTAGGAGTGTCTTTTATTCCTACTAAGGAGATGTATGGGTCTCCATACCCTCTTATTCCTCTATCTAAGAGAAAAATCAAAATTCAATATTCCAATTAGCTGTGTGCTAATTTAGGAATATTACATGTTCGATGGGTGGCAGATCTTATAACATTTAACGCTTTCGAACTTTTATATAAGTGGGTTTATAAATAATAAGCCCCAAAAGGTTATATATGTGGGTTTTTTGGGGGTTTGAATGGGATTGAGAGCATGGGAGAATATGGAGGAAATTAGGGGGAAAAAGAGAGTAAATGAAATGAAATGGAACAAGGGAAAAAATGAAGTTTGATCCCCATCACACCTTGTCAACAACACTTCCTTCCTTCTACTGGACGGAGAGGTAGATTTATTCCTTTTAAGCTCTTTACAGCCATGAGTTCCCTTTATTTCTCTAAAAATAAATGATAGCCATAGAATATTATTTTCAGTAATGACAAATCTAATCAATAATCAATCATCTTGTGATACTATGAAATACAAGAGTCTAACACCCCTAAGGAGAATGACTTTAAGTCTTTCAAGATCTAGTTTATTTAGCTTCAATCATTGTAAGTTGAATTGGAACCTTTTGACAGAATCATCCAAATTTCCATTATCCTTCTAATTAATTTTGAAATCATAACCATGAGGGTCTCTAGCCTTACAATAATCTTGATGCTCAGTAAAAAAAAATCACCTATCTCCTCACATGTCCTAATGGTATTAAACTCTAACCTCATGATCCAATGGAGTACTACCTCTTTCAAAGTGGTTGGGAATAATTATAATTTTTGGAATTAGAAGAGTAATCATAGCTTTGAAAAAGAACATCTAATTCAAGGAGGAAAATATTTTTATCTTCACTTATTAGACAATCAAAACTAGGTAAGGCAAAGGGTGGAATATTTTTTTTTTGACCATCCCATTTTACTCTTAGATGGTAAATTCAAATGTAACTAGTTGTCTCTTATTATATCCCTCAGCTTTGATAGTAATTTTAGGAATTTGGTTTCTTCAAATAATTATAAATTCATCGGATTCATTGGAAAACCAAATCTCTCTAACAAGATTCTCTTAATAGCATACAAAATTGATCATCTATGAGGTAGGAGGACCTATAAAATCATAAGCTAGAGACTTGGTTTTCTAAGGACTATTTAGTATATTATATGCTACTTTCTCAATTAGACTGGTTCCTTAGGGCACCTTGAGGATTTCTTCCTTCATATTTTCTTCCTGTTATTATGTTAATATTGTGAGTGGTTCCTGTGGTGCCATGAAAATACACCCGCGTGTCCCTAATTCTATTTTTCTCATACATCTATAATTACCTAATGCTTACCCTAGTGGCCTATCCCTTGCGATCAATGTAAAGCAAAAACCTATATCCCTTTGGTGCCTGGCTAGAAATGCCGCTAAAAATGATAGTGTTCTTATATGTCCAATTATACCTAGGGAACTTATGAACATACATTTATAGATCAAGGATTCTTATGCACTTTCAAGGAATCATACACCATTTGTGCAGAGTACAAGTAATTGTATTAGTCGTGTTAATGGATTAAGTATAATTTAAAGTGGCCTCGTGGTAATTCTATCCTGAGTGCAGACTTGAAAATTATGAAAATAACTCTGTAAACAAACTCCTACTTTATCATTCTAAGAATAAAGGAAATGACATGAAAATAAAGCAATAGAATTGGAAATTATCCTGATATGATCACTTTTATCTTGAATAAAGTCTATGGCTATATATGACATTAATACATAGGCATGCTTCTACATAAAATATTTTTCTCTATAACTATTTCCAAGAAGACAAGCTACTATTCAACGTATCTATTTAATCCTAATTGACAAACTGATTAAATTTTAAATATTGAATTAATAAAGCTAAGTAACAAATATCAATTCTATTCTAGAAATATAGACATACATATAAAGAAATGAATAGAAGCCTAGTGCCTTCAGAGTGGGTCCTTATTCCTTAGTGTTTTCTACCTTAAAATTCTAGGAAAATGATAATACAACACTAAACTTTTCGGGAAAAACTCAAACTTTCATTATTGTAGAATCAATGTTTTTACAACTCTATATGATGGTATTTACTTGCTCATATATTCATCAACTAGATAAATTTTACATGCATTCTCACTACAATATATAAAAGTGAGCCCCATGCCATTTTGAGAATAATGAAACAAACACACAATAGTTCTGAAAGTGATAAAAAAATGTAATAATAATGATCTCCTGTTTTTTCCATTGCCTTCATCAAGGAAAGAAATTTGATTGGTTTTGAACAACCAATCCATTTTTCTAAGAGTCTATTTTGGTTACAATAAGTTCAAGGCACAAGTTTGAATATGTAACCTTATGCTTTTACTATACAAAATGGAAAGATCGATGAGTGAGGAACAAAATTCTTCGTTTACCAATTATGACCAATCTCAAGGATCCTCATGAAGCAAGTAGATTATTTATTTTGAACTTTAGATATTCCTGGGAGTAGTTAAAATGTTAAACCTCATTTAAATATTATTTAATTTAATGTGTGGGACATTGTAATATACTACTTTAATCATAGGCGAACTGAAAACAAAAGGGATCTATTTATTCTTCCTTCAACTTGAGATCATCCACTTATTCACATTTCTTACCACATTGTTAGAAGTCCTAACAGAAAACAAGGTGATAATAAAAAATCAAACATAACCTATGATCACAATTACAACATGAAAATGACTAAAACAGTATTTAAACGCAACTAAGAGCCAATTACTGATAAATAACCATTTTTTAGTTAATGAGTGTTTCAAGGTGGAGCAAAAGAAAGGTTTTAAAGGGTAAAAAATGTGTGATATGGTATACAAAAAAATTATGTTTAATTTCATATGTGAATATTTTTGAATGCATTGATGATTACATATGAATGTTTGCAAAAACTACTCAAGGGATCCTACTAAAAAGTGAAAAGGAATTAAAGGAACCGTTGCATACACTCCCATGAGTCACCACCATTGGAACATTAAAAGTAGAAAATGAAAATATGTTAGAGGATATGAAGACATATATTTAGCATTTTTTGGCAGCCTAGTTTGATAAAATTCGAATAATGAAGAATAAAGAGGAAGATAAAAAATATTTGTTGGACTATTTCCAAAACTACAAAATAGAACAAACTTATCATTAATGCCTTTTAACATAGAATTCTACAACATTTGCAAAGAAAACCATCATATTAATAAGTGCATGTAATTTCTAGGTTTGAAGGTTTTGTATGAAGGAGTAGATTAGAATATGGAATAAGTTTTATTCATCAACCTGCTATCACTCCACCAGATTCCCAAGGCTGAGAAAAAAATCCTAATAGAGGTAACCATAAACCAAGATTTTGACTTGGTAGCTAGCCCGATCAAGTTGGAGAGGGCTCTCTCCAAAAAGGGTCACATCCAAGAGGGCTGGAGCAATTAGGGTTTTAGGCTAGGTATGAAATGCAGGGGTTTGTTTTGGTTGGGTTGGGCTCACTGAATGAGGATTAGGTCAAGGGGACTAGATTAGGGCTAACGAGATGGAATTGCAGTCCATTTGATGGGTCAAGGTAGGTAGAATTATCAACACTTGAAGGTGATTTGGTGAGATGGTTTTACAGTGGTGAGGAGCTAGGAAGAGCATATGAGATGATTTCTTCCTAAACTGAAGAAAATGGATAGATTATGAAAATTTTCCCAAAATAGAGCATGAAAAACATGAATTCTGCGTTTCAACTTGAAATTTAACATATAATATACATGAAAAGGTTTATGAGGTTACAAAACATTCATACAAATGACCACAAAGAAGAAAATATGTCAAACATTCATACCACATGAATCCCAAGGAAATAGCTGCAATTTTTCATTAATATCCAGGCCAAACTAGTTCTTGATCAATACACTAACTTTCAAAATGATGCCAAACTTTGAATCCTCTGAAGACCTGAGCTAAATATACCTCAAAACCGCATCCACTAATCCATAGGGGTCGAATCCATGTGGTGAGGTAGATATTACACAAAATCTGAACTCATAGCTAGAGTATAGGATGATAAAAGTGACTCAATCCTATCTCTAATGAATTGATTCATTACATTTCAACCGATTGACTTACCTAATGTACTTACCATAGATAAAAGTAAAAACATTATATTTACATTTATATTGACCATTTACTTAAGAAATTTCTCATTTCTCAAGGTAACAAGTCAAACTGGAGTGAAACTTCAAAAATTGTTGAAGACTGTGAAAAATGCATTTTCCCTGTCAAACGTGCAGCGTCCAGGAAAAAAAAATGGCCTCTGTTCATGGCTAGTTTTGAGTGCCTTCCTAGTGTTCAAATCAGCTCCAAGGTAACTCATTGGAAATATATATAAGTCTAGTTTCCAAAAATACCTCTAGTTTTGAAAATGGTGCTCATTTGCCCTGTCAAAAACTTGTTCTCCCAAGACTGGTAAAAGTGCAGCGACCAGGTAGATTCAAAGGCAGACATGAAAATTTGATGGTTTTTGGCATTTTTGATGAACCAATTCTCCTCCAAAAATTTTGAAACTTGCTAAGATTTATTTCCTCATCAATATGAACCTATTGGTGGTGTCCATTTTTCATTTGGAGGCCCCAAAAAAGAGTGCAACGTCTAGGTCGTTGTGCCTTTGGAAAAATTTCTGCGTGCAAAAGTACTAAAAAAACACAGAAATGAAAAAAAGTGAAAAGTGTGCCAAAATTTATCAAAATTTGTGAGATTAATTTCTCATTAAGTGCTTGAGGCTTGGAGTGGCACCTCAGTAAGTATATATAACTTCTCTTTCTCTCCTTTCTTGGTCAAAATTTCAATTTTAGCATTAGCTCTTTTCATCTTGGCCAATGCAATTCTCTCTTTCCGTGCATGAAGTTTGGCCCTTGTCCTCAACAAGTCATTATCCTTTTTGGCCTTCTCTATCACCCTCTCCAAATGTATATTGTCTCTATCAAGCCATGGTTCCCTATCCTTGCTGATTTCTAGGGCAAGAAGTTCATTTGGCGTGAGCTGGTCTACTAGCTCAACTTCCCTTTGTCTCTCAAGGGCTAGAGCTCTTTTCAGCCCTCTAGTCCTTGGTCTCTATCTTGGAGGTTGATCCTCCTCATCATCAGGTTCACCAAACATTTCCAATGTTTCCGCAAGCAATACTTTAACTTTTTCTGCCTCTCTTTGTGCTTTGATACACTTCACCTCATTGATTACTTGCTTGGTTTTCAGCTGATGATTTTCTTTCTCAAGGAATTCAATCACATATTTTTCCCTCTCAATATTAGTTTCAAGTTCACTAATATTTGCCTATTTTCCTTTGATTTCTACACTGGTAATTTTGTCTTCATCTTCCTCACCTAGGTCAATCAACTGAAATTCATGCTCTATCTCATGTTTTCCCTCCTCATCATCAATGTTTGGCACTTTTTCCTTTTCTTGTCTTTTTCTACCTATTGTGTTGATGAAGAAGGCATGGCCCCTTTCACTCCAAGTGAAGCAAACACATGCCTATAGCCTCTCTAATAAGTTTTTGGAAAAGGGTCAACCTCAGTCAAACTAGCCCATGTTGCCTCAATATCTTCCTCACTGCTTGATGACTCTGAATCATGATGTGATGATGATGTAGGGTTATATAAAGTTGAAGAAGAAGGATCAATTTGAGGTGAATGAAACTGATTTGGTGATTATGTATAAGCAGTAGGTTGAGATGGAGGAATAGATGTGGTAGGATGAGATGATGAAGGGGTATTCTGATCATGTTGACTAGGTGGGGTAGTAACAATCTCATTTGACATGAAGGTGTCCCATGGAATGCTCATTTGATCAAGCTGATAAATTACTATCATTTTGATGAGAGAGTGGTGGAAAATACTCTGCAGTTGATGACCATAATCTCTCTTTTGTGCAATATATGCCATTTTTTCAATGTTGCGGGAGAGATAATAGGGTATGTGAAGCATTGTGACTCTATTGAAGTGCATGAGGAGCCGGATATGATAGGAATAGTATAGAAAACCTCCCCTCATAGGTGAAGTATTTCATGATGACTTTCATCATGGGGACATACCTGTCAAGGAGATGAGAGAAAGGAAATTTTTTCTTTTTGTCATTCTTGTATCTTGGTTTAAGATATGGCTCATAGTAGCAATGATCAAGATTTCCTTGATTAAATCATTTTTCTCCTAGAATTTGGATCCCTGTAGTAGCTACAATGATATTAGTGGACATAGTGAAATTGACCTCAGAAAGAGTGACCTGTCTATCATGAAGATTGGAAATGAAAAATCTTGTCAACATAGGATGATACTGGATCTTCTGCACTTTCTCACAAAATTCAAAACAGCCCACATGTTTAAAATATGACATAATGAGGGGAGAAGCCATAAGCTCTCTTATGGTTGTCAGTTCATGTCTAATGTCTTTCCCTCCCTTTTTATATGATTTTTTTTTTGGTCTCTTCTCCTCACTAATATTTCGGTTCTCCTCTTCAGCCATATTTGAATTTGAAACCCTAGGGTGATGGAATGAAATGCATGGAATGTGACATGGAAAGAAATGTTTTAGGAAATGGGAGGAATGGGAATTTCAATGGGAACCTACGTTTTTGTAAACCCTAGGATTTAGTGGTATTAGGATTGGTATTTGTTTTAGGGAATAGGGGTATGGGAAATATACATGGAAATGGGAAGGGAAATATATGTTAGTTTAGGGATTTAGTTTTCAAGTGAGAACTAGGGATTTTTTGTGGAAAATACTTCAATTTTTTTATAAAACACAAGATATATCACTAAAGAGATGTCTTAGGGTTTACTCACTGACCAAGAGAGCCTTGAAGAAAATCCATGCAGAGATCTGGCATTTTCTGATGAATTAGGAGGATATAAAGTGGTTTTTTGTCTTGCTGAGCAAACGCACAACGTCCTGGAGCAAACGTGCAGCGACCACCTCCAAACGTACAGTGTCCAGGAAAAATGGTCTGAGGAATTTAGGAAAACGCACAGCGACTGTGCTCAAACGCGCAACGTCTCCTCAAATGTGTAGCGACCGTGGAAATTTGCTGGTTTTCTCAATGAAATTGTGAAATTTCTCCTTTGTTGAGGATTGTTGAAGGATGAATGAAAGAAATAGGCTTGATTTGTGGTTTTGAATGGCTTTATAACTTAGTGGATTTGATTTTTTGATTTGAATTACCCACTTTCCTTATGTTCATTTTTCTCTTCTTCAAAATTTAACTCTTCTTCAAACTTTGACACTGATACTCTTTAACCTTTCTGTCTTTTTTCTTTGCAGGTTGATCAACTAATGAAGCTTAAATTTCTTTGCTTTAGTTTGGCTGGAATGATTGAATTGACAGCTACGGAATAGTTTATTACATATAAAAACATAAAATTACATTTGAAAAATAAAAAATAAATTACACATTTGATTTTATATCAAATAACATTTTGATATAAAAATCATTGAAATAATTACAACTTGAATAAAAAAAATAATTACAATGTAATGATCTTTTGTAAAGGAAGATATAATTTTCTTTGAGTCCCTATCATATACTTGCTGAATTTATTTGGATGAAGTAATGCATTTTGGACCTTGAAAAACAAAACCCTAGTGACCCAATGAGACCTTTAAGACCTGATCTTCATGACTGAATTTGACTGAGACAAATCATGGTGAAAAGAGAATTTTCATAGGTATTATTATGCTCAAGGAGACATGGGAGTGAGTCAGAAAATATGGTTCTTGAAGGAGAGTGAATTTTTATTGAAGAAAGCTACCATCAGTGAAAGAATTTTTAGCATGACTTAATAGAATGATACAAAAATTTCAGAATGAGACACCTAAAATGAGAAATGAAGAGATGATATTGATCACTGATGGCAGAATGCATATTCTAACTTTAACACAACCAATGAAGGCAAATACTACCACACATGACTTAAGGTATGCCATATAAACATCCTCAAAAGTTTTGTTATTTTTGGAGTACTCATTTTAATCCCCTAACAAATTAGTATTCTTAGCCATGGCCAAATCTATTTCAATACTAACAGTAGTGGAAAAACCTAAATTTCCACAATTGGAAGTCACCTTTCTTTCCTGATCAACAACCCCAACAAAATAAATGGTCTTCTCAACAACAACTAAGTTCTCCAAAATTGGCAACCAAATTATCAACAATAGGCATTATTTTTTTTATTTTTAAACAAAAACATGAAAAATTATATTAGAATATTATGTGCAAATCATAGTAGAGTAACATCCAATGTTTAAGTAGCGATTTTTTCCATTTTTTTTAGAACAAGTTTAAATTGACTAGCCTCTTATACCAGAGACCTATTACATACATCCAAAAAAAACCTAAATGTGTATTAATAATAGAAAATACCCAAGGTTTTACAAGATTTAGCTAGCATAGACAAAATTATAGATAGTGGACATTAAAGTAATCATATAAAATTACTATGTTTCATAGAAGCTACCTAATTTAGATCAAGTAGAGTAGCTAGAGTAGTAGATACAAAATTGGAAGAAGAAGCAGTGGCCATGGTTACTCAAAATCCTCCCTATTGCACTACTTGGACATTCTCCAATTGTTGTTTTAGACCATTCAATTTCAGTTTGATCACCTCAATTTGGTTTCACTATGTAAGCAAGATATTCATTAGTGTACCAACTTGACCTAAGAAACTATCTTTTTCATGCCAAGGGTGACCATTCCAATTGCTCCTTTATTTCCTGGTGCATATATTTTTCTCTATATTTCTCCCACACTCGTTTGCAAGTCATGACTGCTTTCAAAGTGAGATTCTCTCTTGTTGTTAATAGAATCAAGGTGCAATTACAAACCCATCCATAGTTTTAAATTATTCTAATGCCTCGAATATGACTGTAAGCTCTAGATGGATGACAAAGTGTCTTAGGTATACAAAAATGGAAATTTGTTAGATTTATTACCATTTTTTCTTCCCATTAGAATCATCATTTTCTCTTGTGATACTTCATTTATGAATTGTTGTAATGATCAAAAGGTTTTTTTTTTGCATGTTAACCATCACCTACGCCCAATTAGACAACCACCAACATTCTAACAGAATGAGGTATTGACAACATATTGTCGTCATAAATGAGAAATTATTGTGCCACATCCCTCACACACACATCTATTTTTCCATTTTTAGAACACCCTTATGAGTTTCCTATATATTGTCCTTCTCACTTGCCCAACCTTCCATCCCCTAGTAGGAGTTGCACCTCACCTTTAAGGGCACACATGGCCCTTGATCCCCTCCATGTGCCATTCCTTTATTTAACTTCAAATATGTTTTTCTAATTTTAGCATTGAAACCATTTTTTATTTGCATTTTCTTGAGGTTATTTGTGCTTCCCACATGGTTCCATTGACCTTCATTATGCTAGGAGAAAATGTGATTTCCTAGTTAGCTAGTGATTCCACCAATGTGTTTAATTCTCTTAGCACACACTTAGCTTTAGTTTCATGGAAAGAATATATAATTCCATAATTCTCTTGTAAAGGGATATTAGTTTTATATTTGTGGAGGAAAATCCAAGGTTCAAATTTATAATTGTGTTATTCAAATTCCTCATCATGCTAAGTGAGTTAATGGGGAGGTTCTTGTCCAATTTGATTACTTGAAGGAGTGCATACATTTCCACTTAATTATTGGAAACTATGCCTAGGTTCCATGAAAAATGTAACTATATTTTTCCTCCAAGGGAAAAGAGTACCCCCCCCCCCCCCAAAAAAAAACACCTGCCACCCCTTCAACAACAAGCATTGTTTCCACCTCTTTAACCAACCAATACTCCCCAACATCCTACACATCCTCAACTACCTACTTAGCCTACATTAAATCAAAACAATAATAGATATATATGTTGCAACAAGATGGCAACACATAAAACCTATTATGAAGAGTATTTAGATTGTGATAAAGCCCAACTTCGTTCAAGGAAACTAGAGACAAAACCATTGCCACCAATTATTACTAAACCTACACATTAGGATCACCTACAAAAATCTAAAAATTATGAAACACAATAACTCATTTGTTAGTTTGAAACACAACATCTATTAGACAAATCACCATTTCTAGAAATATTACACCAATATAAACCCTTGATCCATCTAAAATTTGACTTTAAGGGGGAGCTTGAGAATTTATGTGTCAAAATATCCCTAATTAAAATTCATTATGGACGTGTAAATCTATATCAAAGATATCAAATAACTATGCTTGAAGAGACCTACAGGAAAAATGAAAAAGGCATAAACCATCCATGTCATAGGACAACTTACTAATGTTGTGCTTGGAAAGGTGCTTGTTCCTAAATATCTTGACCAAGGAATCCCATAGTGAATATTAACATTGTCGATAAATTTATAACAAACGCTTTGATTGACTTGGGAATATCCATCAATCTAATGATAAAGGAAATCTCAGAAAATTTGGAACTTCAAGGACTTTTAAGACAAATCCCTATTATTCTTCAAATGATTAATAGATCCACTATCAATCCCTAATGGAGGTTAGAAGACATTAATTTCTCTATATAATCTTGGGAGAATCTACCATATTTTATGTCCTTACACACGAAATTAGGATTGGAAGGTTATACTTTAACCATGTGAAAAATTTAGTTGGAAAATACGATACCTACATTGGATGTAGAGAAGGTAACATGAGCATTGGAAGCCACATAATGAATATGGATTGATGGTGAGTAAAATAAAAAAATTATATGACCCACCCAAAACTATTTTGATAATTGATAAATCCATGACTTTAAAATACCTACATGAAAATAGTATGATCTCAAATTTCATGCATAACTTATACCTATCAAAGTTTCAAATTGCAAGGATAAAATAGGATGATATTGTAGTAGTAGAAATAGAGATGTCATAAAATCCAATTCAACCAACATTATATGCTTAGCTAATGTTCTTGTTACATCACTATCTAATCTATCAACCATCACAGTGGAAACTTCCTTTGGTAAAACTCTAAATATCAATAATCAATTAAGCCCTCTTTAAAAGAAAAAGTTGATGAAACTTATACAAAAGGACAACATAAACTTTGCATGTGAATATAAATATATAAGTATTCACCCAAATCTTTGTAAATTGTCTGTCAATTCAATTCTACTAGAAATATGTTACATTATATTCATTAATCTGAGTTTGTAACCTTGTGAAGTGTATTGCACAGTATATGCTAGGTCTTGGTTTCTATCTTAATCTATTGTAATATGACATAAAACTAAAGCTTCAATTATATGAAAATCATTAGAAAAAATAACTCAATACAACCATGGTTATAAAAAATTTCTGTATTTGTATACCATGTAGATAATTATTATGAAATGGAGTTATAAGTGTATTGTTAAGTTTTAATCACTGCAAATAACAATTTCTATTCAATTGATGTTAAATTTCCACTGTTCTATGCTAGCAATCTCACTTAGCCCAATTATTTCTTCAAAGAAATCACTTTAAAATAAATTTAATCTTTCAATGACAATGAACAATTGTTGATAGAACAATAAATTTAATATACAATGGAAGAAAGCCAAGAGCAATAACAAGAGACATAATATTTGGTCAAAGACCAGGGAAAAACACCATAAGTGGGAATTCCCTTTCAAACGCTTCTTCTATTAGATTATCATCAAATTTTTGGTAGAGAGATATAATGTTCGAATTAAAAAATAAGGATTCAAAGTCAGATATTAGACTTATCCAAAAATTCACTAACCAATATCCAAAAGATGAGCCCAAAAGCCAAATTTGGTCAATAATTCAAATCTGCAATTCTTGTTAAATTCAATAGCAACAAATTATGCCCTAACTAGTCAACGTTTAGTAGTCAAGTGCCTCCAAAAAGTTCAATCTTGATAGCAGAAAAATCGACCTATTTAGCTCGTTCAAAGATGGTCTAAACAATCCCAAAAAGTGCCTCAGAAATTGGTCAATATTAATATCAACCCTATGGTCAAATGGAATCTTCATATCTACAGTCAATCAAGGTCAAAGCACCTAGAAAATGTTTCTCTCCTTGCCTTTGAATTCAGCCTCCAAATCTACTCCAAAAACCCAAGTCAAAACTAAGTCAACCAAGCCCAAACTGTAACACCTTATTCCCACATCTACCCAAGTAACTGACCAACTAGGGTAAACATGTGACGAGAGGCTACTATATGGGATTAAACCTCCTAGGTGGCCTTAAGGAAGTCAAACCGATGGAAACACAACATACATACCTTGTACATCATCAATGACACCCCCAAGAGCTAACCCAACCTTTCATGGCTCTTACCCCTGGGTCACATTGGCATTTTTTCCTCTTTGAGCCATATCCATAAGCATAACACTGCGTGCCTATGACCAGGAGGCTATATCCCTAGGAATAAAATTGCATGCATGTGGCTAGGGCCCCAAAACCTTGGTTATATACCTGCGACTCTGGGATTTTAACCACTTTTTCAAGCCTAGAGACCAGGTCACTTCCCAAAACTTCATGAAAAATTAAAGGATGATAAATAAAAATAGTACAATGATACAAAATCAATCACATCAACAGGAACTCATCTGGACCCTTCCTAGCCATGATAGGATTTTTTATAGACATATCACAAACATTGTGTTATTGCCTAAATCTACCTCAGGCTGAAGGAAGGCAGAGTTCAGGGTAACATCAAACCACGCTCAGTCTGGTAGCTAGCCCTACCAGATCAGGAGAGGGTTCTCTCCGGGTCAATCTCAGCAAAGATAATCAATAGGGCTTGATATGACTTGAAATAAAATCTGATTTTAGGCTATGTATATAGGTAAAAGAGTTTGATTCTAAATTTGGGGGTTTTGTCGGAATCAAAGGGAAAGGTAGTTTTGGGTTTGGGGATGAGGCCTAGTTTTTGCAGAGTTCTGAATGGGGCAAGGAAGGCAATTGTTTTGATGCTTTGGATTGAATGAATGGATAGTTCAGACCGATGAGGAACTGAAGAGGGAAAGTGGCTTTCAAGAATCCTCTTCAAACATATGAAAACATGGAAAATTAAACAAAACTCAAGGCAGAGCAAAGCAATCTAATGAATTCCACCTTTATCACTCATTTGTTTAACTTAAGAAGAAAATAGGAAGGGAAATGGTACCCATGAAACATCAATAAAATTACAATCACAGAGAGGAAAACACCATCAAAACATAGAGCCACATGGATCCCAAAGAGTGCTGCAAACCCTGGTCTATTCCTTTGCCAAAATTTCAGAGATGAAATGTACAATGAAGTGTTAAGCAATCCCAAGGGTCCAACCCTGAAAATGACTGATGAATTACATGATATAGAAAAGAATAACTCATCCCCATGCCTCTATGGTTCAATCTCACCATTCTAGGAGTTTTTTCAACCATATCTAAACTAAGAACTGGAAAATAGGCAATGAAACAACTTGCCTCTATAAGATAGGAAAATGATTCATTCACTTACATTTCACTTTTTGGTGAATGAATCTACTAGGATGAGTAAAAATGTGCCAAAATTACATCAAATTCATGAGATTACATCAATTTAGATCAATATTTACATGAAATAGTCAAACTAGCCAAAACTAGGCGAAAATCTGAGCTGCTGGGTGAAAAATAGGCCAAATTTCCCAATGCGTCGCGCCTGAAATCTCTATGTGTAGCACCACTTTGAGGCTGATTTTGAGAGCCTTCCCGAAGTCCAAATTGAGTGCAGGATAGCTCGTTGGAAAACTCTACCTGTATAATTTCCAACCCAAGTGGAATTTATGAATTTGGTTGCCATTTTCCCCTCCAAAAATGAGTTTTCCCAACAAAGCTTCCTGTGTGTCCAAAAAGAGGCAGAAAGGTCATTTTTAGGGTGTTTTTGACCCTTTAGGCAACCCAAAACTTGTCAAAATCCTTAGGTAATGGGTAGGCATGCATAAATTTTCATGAAAAATCCATAAATTCAAAGTTTTCTTCAAGAGGAGCTGCCAATTATAAGCGCGCGCTACGCGTCGGGCGGAAAAATCTATGTTAAGGCCAAAAAATTCAAAATTGACAAAAAGTTTCCCAAATTTCTTGAAATTTGGGCTGAGTGTCCTCCATCAAGTGCTATGCTGGGCCAAAGAAGCTTCGGCCAAAATTTGGAGTTTTTCATACTTTTTACGCAGCCTTAATGCCTTCTTGGTGTATGCAATTCAGTGGTGGAATCACTGTCTCAGTCATAGGATGTATCGGTATCTGTCTCCATGATGTCCAAGGTTGATGCAAGGTCTATGTTGTCTTGTATGAGAATTTTGTGTTTTTTATTGGATCGCCAAATATGTGTCAAATGGGAGGGAATATGGAGGAATGGGGTAATGAAAGTGATGGGCTATAACCAAGTGAAATGGGAAATGGGAATGATAGGAAATGAAATGACTTTAGGGATAAGGAGATAGGCTTAGGAATGATTGTAGTGATGAGATAATAGTGAGGGGGAGGAAAAACAAGGTGATGGGAATATAATGATTGACACCAAAACAAGTTTAAAACCTTAAGGAAGCATTTCTCAATCAAGATAATAGGGTTTAGTTTTGCACTCAAATTTTCATAACCAATATCATAATCAACACCAAGCACGAGTTATGAGAAATAGAGGAACGTCTTTGAATTTCTTGAACATGGAGCAACTGAGCAAATTTTATGTTTGGAGAAGAATGGCAAAATTTGACCTTGACATCTTAAAATCACTTTGTAAGAGCATGTTTGATCACTGGAGGAAGGCTGCAAAGACTGACACTAACATTGGCTCCAATGGGAATGGTAGCTCCTTGGAGGTGCCAAGAACTACAGATCTTTGGAAAGTAGGTAGTGCCTTCATCCATTGGGCAATGAATTCAAAAAAACTCCAGCTGAAATGCATGACTAAAAATTGATGACTTGACGACACAAATTAACTCTCACTCAACTAAAAACTGACTCGATAATTAAACACAATCAACAAACTGGAAAATATGCTCAATATGAAGCTTATTCAATACAACCTACTCTAGTTATTCCATTCATCACCTGATCAAGTGAAATGAAACAACCAATGCAACCAGGTAAGTATTCCAGCTGTTGTTTGAATTCTTCGCAAGTGCTCGTTTATGAACAACAAGAGAGAACTACTGAAAGGAAACTCCCATGAAAACTTGTGAACAGATCCGTTGAATACTATGGATTCTCTATCTGCCTCCAAAAACACTGCATAAGAATCTTGAAATTCATGCACACTGTGACTTAGCTCATCCAATGGATTACTTCTCTTCTCCTCATACCATGAATGCAAACTTTGTTTTGAGCTTTGTGATGAGACTCCTACTGAAAATGACAAAGAGACTGGCTGCCGGATCGAGTTTGTATCAATACACGTTTCAAGCTCACATGTAGTCAATGGAGAAAGACTTTGACTGCAGACATCATCCAACACATCAGCTATTGGATCATGAAAAACTTGAAAAGACTACTGCAACTCATTTTCTGTTGTTTCTGATGAGATTACATGATTTTCTACAAGCTGCTCATTTGAAGATTTACTATGTAATTTACCCTTCAAAAACTGAAATGATTCAAAACAGAAAGGTACATAATCATCTTGTATCATTTGATCATATGTGCTAACTTCCAAGTCCTCATCTGTAACTTTAAAATCAATGGCATTCGGGGACTGCAAATATGGATATGAGAAGTCTTGAACAAGGTTTTTATTGCCCTCAAGATGGTCCAGATCAAGACTTGTTGACAGTTGATTTCTGATTGCATGGAAGTTGTCTCTGATGAACTGAAACGAATCAAAACAAAAAGATCCTTCACTTACTTCAAAATTTGCGACTTTTCCTTCGTCATTTCCATAAAGGATACATGTGACAATGAACATTGTATTCGAACTGCTGAAAGTGAACTTCTTCCTCCCAGAAACTAGCTATTGATTTGTCTGCAAGATTAGCTTCTGTTTGCATAACATAATCATCATCATACTGATCAAACTAAGGCAAATCATCAGTATAAAACATATCATCAAGCATACATGTCAAATCAACATATCTCTCTTCTCCAAGATGATCTACAAAACAATCATTATCAGATCTATGACAACTGGGATAAGAAACAAAATGTTTTGGACCAGCAACTTGTTCTTCTTCAATCAGAGAACCATGAGTTTGAACATTATACTCATTCCTTGTGGTAATATTTTGCATCATCTCTTCTACTGCACTTACCAACATGTCAAGCTTTACCTCTAGAGATGTCGATTTCTCCGGACACGTCCATAATGGAGACATGAGTTCCGAAGCATGAGAACATTTTTTTACAATACACACTGAGGCTTAGTATGGAATTATCCATCGGTTTCCACCTGTAATACAGACTAACCAATCACATGATCAACATATTTAACATACTTCTTAAGCAATGATATAAATAAAACATCTTTTAATTTCACTATGGAAGGAAGTGCAAGTTGATAGGCCATTGGTTTGGTCCTCTCAATGATCCTAAAGGGTCTTCAAAACCATGGTGTCAGCATGGCACATGATCAAATCCACAACTTTCTCTTCTTGGGCTTGATATGCAAGTACACCTAATCCCCAACCTGAAACTCCTTAACTTTTTCCTATCTGCATAAATATTCTGCCTATCATGTAATACCTTCAATTTCTTCTTGATCACCTGCATTTCTTGTTCCATTTCTTCCAACATCTTTGGTCCAATCAGTACCCTGTTAACAGGATCACTCCAACTGATAGGAGTGTTGCAAATTTGCCCATACATAGCCTCAATTGGACTCATCTTCAATGACTCCTTATACCCATTGTTGTAAGAGAAAACTAACAGTGGAAGATATTCTTCCCACTTACACTATTTGTGCATCACATACATCCTCAACATATCCTCTAGTATCTTATTGACCCTCTTTGTCTATCCATCTGTTTGCAGATGATAAACTGTGTTGAAGGATAAATTAGTACCCAAACCTGAAAACAACTCCTTCCAAAACTTGGAAGTGAACTTTGCATCCCTGTCGGACACAATCTTCTTCAGAACACCATGCAATCTGACTATGTCTCTAATGAAAACCTATGCTACATTTCTAGCTGAATAAGTAGTCTTCACTAGAATGAAATGTGCAACCTTTGTCAACCTGTCCACAACAACCATGATGGAATCATTTTGTCTAACTATCTTAGGAAAAATTGTGATTAATTCCATGGAAATGACCTCCCAATTCCAATCGGTTGTAGAAATCGACTTGTATGTTTACACTTCGCCTTAACCATATGAAAATCCAAACATCTAGCTACAAAATGTACCACATCCTTCTTTAGATTCAGCCAATTATAGAACCTCTTTACTAAAATCAATGTCTTCTAGTAGCCTCAGTGTCTCGAATATGGTTTCGCATGAAAATACCTTAATATCACCTTCTTTATCTCACTATTGTCCGATACCTATATTCTATCTCTAACTATAACCAAGCCATCTGCTATGAAATGATAGTCCAAATCTTGTACACGTGTACCTGCACCTGTACTCCCATATGTACATGTACCTATACTGCCACTTGTACTTGTACCTATGCTACCACCTGTACCTGTAACAACACCTGTACCTATGACACAATATATACCTAAACTCTATTGCAACCTATGCATAATCTCCATATACCTATGATCCTGCTGACCTGCCTGAAATATCCTATCCTATAAGTCTGTCCCATAGGAGATCATCGCTACTAAGTGATTTACCTATACTCGCCTACTAAGAGAATTTGTGACCTTGTTCTCCTTTCCATTGATGTACTTAATATCGAAGTTAAACTCATTGATCATGCCCAACCATCTAGCCTACCTGGCATTCAAATTCAGTTTTTCAAATATGTACTCAACCCAATGTGGTCACTCATCAATACAAACCACCTACCGAGAAGATAGTGCCTCCACATATTTAGTGCATGAATGATCGATGCTTGCTCAAGATAATGTGTCGGGTAGTTCTACTCGTGCTCATTTAGTTTTTGTGACTCATAACATATCACCTATCCATCCTTCATAAGGACCCCAGCAAGTCCTCTCTTGCAAGAATTTGTACACACTACAAACTCATTGTCTAGATCTACAATATTTAACAGTCTACCATGTGTCAAAATTAGCTTAAGCTGCTCAAAACTAGCCTCACACTCCTCTATCGAATCAAACTTCTTACCTTACCCCTTTAATGTTGTAATAGGATAAGCAATCTGTGAGAATTTCTTAATGAACATCCTATAGTAACCTACCAATCCCATGAATGATATCACCTCATCTATATTCCTAGGAACTACCCACTCTGTGATGGTCCTTATCTTCTCTAGATCTACCCTTATCTTCTCTGGATCTACTGCAATGCCATCCTTGGAAACAATATGTCCCAAGTAGTGTACCTTAGTCTGGAAGAAACTACATTTTCTGAGCTTAGCATACAATTGATGCTCTCTCAACAACCTAAACACTACTGCCAAATGCTCGACATGCTCTTCCTAATTTTTAGAATACACTAATATGTCATCAATGAACACAATAAAAAACTTATCCAAATAAGGATGCAACACATTGTTCATAAAACACATAAATGTAGCTAGGGCATTAGTAAAACCAGATGGAACTACAAAAAACTCATAACGCATGTACCTATTCCTGAATTTGTTCTTACATATGTCCTTCTCTTTGATGCATACCTGATGATATCTCGATCTCATTCAGATCTTGGAGAACACTGCTACTCCCTTCAGCTGAACAAAAAAATCATCGATCCTTGATAATGGGTACTTGTTCTTGATGGTCACTTTTTTCAGCTCCCTATAGTCAATGTGTGATCTGAGAGTTCCATCCTTCTTTTTCACAAAAATCACGGGTGCACCCCATGGTGATACACTTGGTCTAATATACCATTCGTTAAGCATTTCTTCCAGCTGCAAATTTAACTATACCAACTCAAGTGTGTGCATCCTATAAGGTGCTTTTGATGTTGGAGCCTCCCTTGGCACCAACTCAATAGAGAAGTCTACCTCCTTATGAGGTGGAAACTATGAAATCTATGTTGGAAACACATTCTGAAATTGCTGCAAAACTGGATACGAACTCAAAACATTTGCATCCTCAACCTCCTTACCTTTTTCACTAGAGATATGAACTGCAAATAGCACACACCCTTTCCTACAACTTTTCTTGCCCTATCATGGTTGTCACCATCCTAACTGATGTGGCTTTCTTCTTTCCCTGTAAAACTCTTGGTTCTCCATTATCATCCAAAAATTCAATGGCTTTGTCATATCAAGCTACCATGGTCCTGTGAAGGTATAAAAAATCCATACGTAATAGCATATTGTATAATCCAAATGGAAATATGTTCAAGTGTGTTGTTGTAGGCATACTATTTAACTGAAATGCACATGATATTACTCAATGGTGAACTCTTTTCTTCATACATGTGACCAAATGCACTAACCAATATTTTTCATGTATTTCCTTACTCAAACCACACTTATCCACCAGGTCAAAACTAACATAGCTATAATTATATCCAAGGTAAATCAAAATAGAAATAACTTTATCACAAAGCTTATCATCCATCTCAATGATAGGATCCTAGTGATCTTTCTACTTATTTTCCATGGTTGTATAAATATGAGGAATGCTCTTACCAACATCCCCAACATTCTGCGCCTCCTATTTGTTGTATATATTAGGCCTACGACCCTGATTCTATGGAAAATCTCTCTTAAGATGCTCCTCACCACATGTCCAACACTCCAACCATCTCGTACCATTACCTACATGTTGTTGTTATGATCTATGATGTTGTTGTGGTCTATTTCCCTGTCCACATGCATTAAACTTATTTTCTGGTGCCACATTTTCTTTCTCTTCTACATTATAATGCCTTTCTCTTTTTGGTTTCCATTTTCCTTTACCTTTGTCCTTCCCTTTCCATCCTTGTTGAGACTCATTCTTGCACATGGGCTATTCATTGCAATGCTTAAACTTCCCAATGACTTCCTCAAGTGTTTGAGGCTCATCACACTCAATCTGATATCTGAATTCTAATGGAAACACTAAAAAATCATTGAACTTTAGCCTTCTCATCCTCAAGATATGGTACATACCTCAATATATCTAATAACTTTGTCATGTACTCCTCATTTGTAATTGATACTATCTTTAACTCATAAAATTCTTTAGCATTTTTGTCGTAGTACCTCTCTGACAAGTATTTCTTCCTTAAAAGTCTTTTGAACACATTCCAACTCAAGTCATCCATCCTGATGTGTCTAACCCACTTCACATCTTCCCACCAGATGTTTTCTTTACCTATAAGGCTGAAGATAGAAATCCTAGCCTTCATGTTATCTGATTACTCATGAAAGTCAAAGAACTTCCTCATCTTAAGTATCCAAGCTTCTGCCTCTTCTGGTTTCTTCAAGTCCCCATCGAAATTAGGTGGATTTTATTTCTTAAATTCATGTGAAATTTATCCATTGTCACTCCTCCTATAAGGATGATACCGATGATGATCATGATGTCTATATGAAAGATAACTAGAATGGTACTTGTACGCATCACCCCTCTTATCTAGAGTGTCCAACTACCTGCATTCTCTCATTGTATCATCTCTATCTAACATGTGTCTACCAGGACACCTATTGTCATATGCCCCATTATTTTTTTCCTCCTGTCAATAGTTTATCCTAAGTGGCCCTTGTTTCTGCAAATCTGAAAAACTCTAAAGAATTATTTCATTCACCTCTACTTGTTTCCGTTGTGACTGTATGAGTCTTTCTTTGTCTATCTTACAACTCCCTATTTCTTCCTTTAGGCTTCTCAATGTTTCTGCCAAATCAGAAGAGTGCCCACCATGCTTCTCATGTGACTCATAGGGAGAGTTCTTGTAATCTACCATCTTTCTATCCATGTTGAAATTTCTCCTATAGTGTATAATATGTTAGCTCAACAAAATAACAATAAACCAATGTGCATTAGTGTAATTTGGGGAGGATACTTCCTACAATATCAACCAATCAGCATAATACATGTATATACAAAATCATAACATCATATAAAATCATAACACATGGTATACTAGCACATAATCATCATTCTAGTTGGAGTCTAGTCATCCATGCATGACCATAACAAATACACACCAATGCAAACTTGACCACACACATTCACAAGAACGAACCATACACAAGCATAATCAACATGTAACCCAACATGACCGACCAATTCATGTTCAACATGTAACATCACTCAAGCAAGTATTCATGGACAATACACAAGCATGACCAATATGTAACCTAAAATAAACAAGCACTGCATATTCAACATGTAGCAATATGTAAGAAAGTGTGCATGGACAATAAATAAGCATAAAAAACACACAATTAGACATATACACATGAAAATATGTTTACAACAACATCATCAGTCTTGTTAGGGTCCCGTGATTTAGCAGATTGGCTAACCAAATGACAGGGTAACATCAGACCAGTCTTTGGAGTCCTAGGACCTAGCCTTCCTGGACTCAGAGAGGGCTCTCTCTATTGTGTGAAGGATGTGAGCTTGTTTAAGTACTTTTTGTTTGTTTCTTTTGGGTTGGGGTAAGATGATTAAGTAGGATAGGTGGAATGAGATAATATCAAATCAATAGGGCTATGGGGTCAGGTGAAGTCAAGGTTGTCTAAATGATGAAGCAGAGTGTATTGCAGGGCCGATTTAGCAAGTTAATGGATCCTTTAGGTGATGTATGAGGTGAACATTAAGTTTGGTGAAAATATTAAGAGGTCTTATACCGCTATAATTTGAAGTAATAAATCATGAGGTATGGAAAACCATTAATCTCTATGAACAATACTCAAACTGATAAACATACAAGATGAACAATCTAGTGGTACATAGAAGCATTAGAACTCCTAACTTTAGAAATCCACCTTCATATTTTTGAGAAAACACATAAGATAAACAAACAATTCAATATATTAAGAGGGAAATCCTAAACAACATATATCAAACTATCGGGAACTATGAAACAAGTTGATGAGCATGGGCAAAGGGCAAGATCTAAACAAGGCCTCTTTGCATTATCCTAATCAATCAATATTCCATAGGAAAGCTTCACAATAAGTTTTTGAAGAATTTAAATAAGCAGGTCATACCATAAATCATATCTATAAGCTAACATACTAATCATTCATGAAACGAATAACAAGTTTAGTGGGCCTAAGGAGCAGTCAATAATTCCTTAAAATGAACTAAAAGAAGAGAAGATCAAAACTATAGCATGCAGGAGGTTTGAGGTGCTTCCATGAGCATATATCAAACTATACTTTTCTAATCTATAGCAAACAAGTAGACTGAAACAAAATGAGGACAAGAAAACACTAACAAGTTATAAAAACATCCCCATTCACCAAGCTATGGAATCCTGCAAGCAAGCTTCTCCAACATCAAGCCACACAAGTCATTCATTCACTTCATAAAACCAAATATCTTCTCCAAGCTCATAAACCATGTATTTCTCTATAACACATCAATTCCAAACTATTTACAATACATACTCATGCCTTATATAACAAATAAGGAGAGGGGAGAGCTCACTAGAGCATCTAGAAGCCTAATGGCCAAAAACAAATATCCTAACTTGTCCTTGAGGCCCTGCAAGGTCCAAGGCACAAAATATATTCTAAAATATCTTTTCTGGATCAAAATAGAAAAAAAAATTGACTTTCAGGCTCTGACATACATGAGGAAAATTTCTTAATGCACATTTTCTTAGTCACCACACAAGAACGCAACACTCTGTCTCAAATTTTGAAAATTTTCCAGGAGTGCAGCACCAAAAAAGGTGTTTTTGCAACAGAGTTTTGGAGGCCTTCCCGATGTCAGAAAAGGCCCCGTGATGGCCCTTTGGAAATATGTGGATGTCTAATTTCCAAATATACCTTTTTTTCCTCAAACTGACCTCTACAAGTTTCCAAAAAGTGGAAAAATTCAAATATTCCAGGAGCATAGCACCTGCTCAAAAAAGAGGGTAGAAAGGTGAAAATTGGGTGTTTTTTATCCTTTTGAGGGACAAAAACAACTTAAATTGAGCTGAAAATTGGTGAGAATACTCCTATCATGACAAGGAATCCAAAAATTTAAGCTGATCCCTCTGAAAGTGCTCTAGGAAAAAGTGCAGCACCTAGGGTGCTGCGCTTCTAGGCTTAAAATTTTACAAAAAATAAAAACTTGTTCAATTTTGCCCAAATTTGGTGAGTGGGTCCCTCAAGGGTCCTTAAAGACCTGCAATGAAGCTTGAGCCAAAATTCCAAGCCTAGATTGGTCCTTTCCATCATTTGGCACCGGGCCCTCCCTTTGGGCAGTTTTGAGCTTTTCCCTTGCAAACTGATTTCTCCGTTTGTAATGCTCATTCATCCTTCTTTGCAAGCTAAAGTATTTGTTGGCCTTCTCTAATTTAGCCTCTAAATGTATATTTTCCCTTTCAAGCCATGATTCTCTGCCATGCTCAATTTCCAAGGCAAGGAGCTTGGTGAGAGGAAATTGTCAGGCTTGGGTTCATTCTTCCTCTTTCTGTTTTTCCAAAGCTCTCCTAAGACCTATAGTCTTAGGTCTCTTTCTAGCTTGCCCTCTTCCTCATCATTTTCTTCATAGGTGCCCATGTATTCCTCCAACTTCACTTGTGACCTTTGAGCTTCTTTCTTGTATTTGAGTGCCCGGGCTTCATAAATGGCTAGCTGGCCACTCATCTGCTTGTTTTGCACCTGTAGGAAATGAATAAGATCTTTTGACCTTTCTAGCTCAACCTCCAAGTCTCTGATTTGTGCATTCCAGTCATGTAAGAGAGAACTAACTATCCTTGTTTCATTTTCCTCATCACTATCTATGTGAATGAGTAAAAATTCCCTCTCTTCCTCATGATTGCTTTCCTCTTCTTCCATTGTTTTCTTGCCTTTGTCCTTTATTGGCTTTTTACCTTTGTCCTTTATTTGCTTTTTACCCTTGTCCTTCATTGGTTTGGTGACTTTATCCTTCGCTATTTTTGTGACTTTTTCCTTCACTGTTTTTGAGGAGGAGTGCATGGCCCCTTGCCTTTTGGAGGCAGAAAACACATGCCTCCTTCCTCTCTAATAAGTAATGGTGCAAGGCGCCATAAACTTTGCTTGCAAACTTTGATTATTGACAATATTAGGACTGTCTCCTCTTTGAAAAAATTTATTTGTGTGTATGTCCTTTTTACCTTGCTACTGGTTGTTCTTTGGATCAACATGTTTAACATATTTCATGATTTTGTCACTATCAAGACCCTCAACACTGATATGCTCTGCTTCTGCAATATTAGAGGCATCTGTGTTTGACCTATTTTCACTTTTAGGACTATCCTGCTCATCCTTTTCATTACTGTTTTCACTGTCAAACTCATTTTATGCATCACTGCCTTCATTCTTTGGATTTTTGTAATCATCTCCTGGTTCATTGAAAACAATTTTAAAATCTGTCTCTGGGCTGCCCTTGTCATTTTGGCCACTGTCATGGCTTTCTTTTGCTTCCTCGCCACTATTTTTTGTAGTGTTCTCAGTGTCATTTTCTTCATCAGGAGATCCACTATCTTTGTTCTTTAGCTCATCATGAGACTTAGCGATTAAAACTTTGTTTTCTTTCCCACTATCCTTTTCTTGAGAATTTGCCTCTGTTTCTGTGTCTTTAGAGCCTTCTTCTTCATTATGAGACCCATTTCTTTGGCTTCTCTGACCATCACCTGTATCATTGCTTCCACCTCTATTTTCTCCTTCATCTGTATCCTCATATCTAATACTGCTTCGACTATTTTTCTCTTATCCATTGCTACTTTCTTCTTGGCCATCTCCCTCTACCTCATCATTTTTTCTCTTACTGTTTTGTTCATGATCAGCACTACTTTCTTCAATGCCTTCATCATCTTTTCCCTCATTGTTTTTATCATCTTCTCTCTCACTATTTTTATCATCTCCCTTATCTTCATTGTTTTCTTCCTCATCTTCATTATCTTGATCATCACTCTTTCCCTCATCTTCATCACATTCTCTCTCATCTTCATCACCCTATCTCACTGTTTGGTTCATCTTGATTATCACTCTTTCCCTCATCTTCATCATCTACTTCATCACTCTTTGGTTCATATTGAACATCACTGTTTTCTTCATGATTAAGGCCATCACTACTTTCTTCTTGGCCATTTCCTTCTTCTTCATTTTCTTCTTCGTCTACATTTTCTCCCTTATCTTCATTATTTTCTCCCTCACTACTCTTCTCATGATCATCACTACTTTCTTCATGATCATCAGTGTTCTCATCATGATCATCTCTTCTTTCTTCATGATCATCAATGCTCTCATCATGATCATCTCTGCTTTCTTCATGATCATCTTTCTCGGGGGAAGGTGTATGAAGAAGGTTTGTTTGGGAAGATGTTTCATGTGAAGAAGATGAACCAAGGTTAGTGGAGGGCGATGGAGGGGTATGAGGAGGATTTTGAGAAGATGATGGAAACCTTTGTAGATGGATGGAGGGTGAAATTGTGAGATCATCATGGGTGATAAAGACCTCCCAAGGAATGCCTTGTTGTTCTAATTGGTATGATACAATTACCTTTATCAGAGAATGATGAAACAGGCTTGACATTTTTTGGGCTGGAGGCATCTTTTGCATGATGGAGGAAATTTTTTCAATGCTTTTGCAAAGTTAGTAAGGCATTTGCAGTATACTGCTTGGTCCTAGTAAAATGCATGAGGAATCTAATATGATATGAATAGACTCTGGAGAACCTACCCTCACAGGTAAAGTATTTCATGATAATCTTCATGAGGAGGGCATATTTGTCCAATAGATGAGAAAAAGGAAAAATGGCTTTGCATTCAGCTTGAAAACTAAGTTTTAAGAATGGATGATAATGGGTCAAGTCAAGATGTTTCTACTTAAACCACCTTTCTCCTATGCCAAGTATTCCAGTGACCTTAGAGAGGCCCTGGTAGTTAACTCAAATATTACCCCTGCTAGATGTACTTTATGTCTATGAAGCCTTAGGCCAAATAACTTGGTAAATTGAGGGTGACTTTTTATTTCTTGCACTTTGTTGCAGAACTCATAGCACCCTAACTCTTGGAAATAGGAAAAAATAGAAGGGGAGGTTGTCATTTCTGCAGTGCTTATGGGTTCAAACCTATTGGGAATTCCTCTTTCTTCTGATGTTTTCTTGGACTTGTCTCTTCATTTAGGTTAACCCTCTCCTTTTCAGACATGGTGTTTTCTTCACTCCTCCCTCAAAATCTTTAAATAGAAAGGAAATATGCTTTGTGAAATACTGAGGAAAAAGGTTTAAGGGGATATTGAGCTTCCAAACAAGGTTAGGAGATTTATCAAAGAGTAGGATAAGCTTTTCTTTCAAGTTTTCTTCAAGCTTTCTTTGACACAAATTTGAAATTTACTTGGTGCCCTTATCCCTTATAAAATCATGAAGAGGTGATAATTAGGGAAAATATCTCTTAAAAGTGTCTTCCACATAAAAAACAAGCTTTGCTGAGCTTTCTGAACAGTTTTGGCACTTCTACAGGCTTTCTGGGTAGTTGTTGCTCTTTTACGCCAAAATCGCAGCGCCCTGGGCAGGCCTGAACACAAACGCGTTCAGCGCTGCACACTCGTTGTAGGAGCGCAGCATCGGGTGATGGAAGCAGTGGTGAATGTGCAACATTTGTTGGCTGGTGGGAGCTGCACGCAGCATTGGGCGATGGACCTAGTTTTCGAAGCGCAACACCGTTAGGTAGTGTTGCATGTAGAATCGGGCGACGGTGGGCGGCCACTACTGCATGCTGGGTGGGGCTAGAAAAGAACAGTGCCCATCTTCAGGTGCACGATGTCCAGAAGAAAATAACACAGGAGCAATCTACAGGCGCGCAACGTCCACTTACAGGCACGCAGCACCAAGGAAAATTTTCCCAATAATGCCTTTGGAAGACTAAAATTTCTTCACTGTTTCTTCATAATGGTTAAATGAGGGGGAAAAGGAGCTGTTGAAGCATTTATAACCCCTTTTTGAAAATAATCAACCTTTAAAAACCCTCTTTTCTAAAGTCTCATTTTCACTTTTTCCTTTTTTTTCATTCCTTTCCCCTTTTTGATGCTTCTGACTATCCCTTTACTGTTTTGTTTTAACCACTATCTCCTTTAGCATTTGGGAAATTGTTTAGGATCATGATGGCTTATGCTTTTTATGTGCAAGGTGGATTTAAAAACTATTTTTGCCTCCCATATCCTTTGAAATGACTGTTCTTTTGTAAAAATTTAACTATAAAAATTGAGTTTTGATTCTTCAGTGCAATGGCACCCAGTGCCTCAAAATCTAATTCTCTGACCTTTTTGGACTTCAAATATCATCTTTTGATCCAGTGAAGTTTGTGTTCTTTCACCCAACCAAGCTACCCTCAAAGTCTTCAAAAGGAAAAATGCATTTGAACTCACTTCTTATGCCCAAAAAGTTTGTAATTCTTATTTGGAGGGTTGAGGAGTCTTTTAGCTTTTGTAGCCCAGCTACTTTTCCACTGTTTGGTCAAACCAATCATGCTTTTTCATTATTAATAGAAACACATTTATTTTTGTCTTCATGAGTGTGATTATCTTTCTTGATACTGGTCTTAGTATTTTACTTCACCTCATGGCACATCTGATAGCTTTTTGTCTTTTTACAGGAGTGTGGCAAAGGGCAGTTGTCCCTCTACCAGTTTCATGCTTGAGGCCCAAAACCTTTACAATGATATTTTTGCTAAAATGTGCCATGTTGCTGCAGTGTTGTTGGGTATCTCTGGTGATGTTCTAGCTCTCATATTTTTTTTTCATTCTCTAATGCTTCTGATGAAGATGCCTTGATTATTTGATGTTGAAAGTGTTCAGGATGCACAGGCTAAGGGGGAGCATTGGTCATGTGGAAAGGATGCATTGTTGGAATTTTTTTAATTAGGTTTGAACATAAAATTTAGTGTAAAACTAAACTTTATTGAAACTAACTAGTTTACACTTTATGTGTTAGTTTTTATTAGTGTTAAATCATTCATTTTTTTTTAATTTAATTTAAATATATATTTCTTATAAATTTTTGAGGTTTGCACAGATCTTTGTATGCATAGTAATTTATTTCTTTTTATGATATCAAGACCTTTCCTATAGCTTTCAGCTTGTTGTACCTTTTTATCAACTACAAATGAATTTTTGAACTTTCTTAGGTGTTCTTTTACCATTTATATAATGAGCTCTTGATTTTCCCTATAGCCTCCAGCTCATTTTACCTTTTTATCAACTTCCAATGACCTCATTAACTCTCTTAGGTGTCCTTCTTTGGCTCTATTTTTCTTTAGACTGATCTTCAAGGCATTTCTGCAGAAATGCTCAGATATGATAGTCCATTCTTTGCATATTTACTGTTAGATTAGGAGGGCGCCTTTGGAGTTTGTTGGAGCTCTTCAAATGATGATAAACCTTAGTTCTATGATATCTTGAGTTCACCTTTGATTTCTTGTGAAATGATAGTGTATGAGAATTATGGTGGCGCATGACTTACGAAACCTATTTGACTTATTTGCAAGGTCTTGGAATGGGCTTTTGACTGAAAATTTGAATCAAGGTTTTGAAGGAAGATACAGGGTTTGGAAATTCTACCTATGTGCCACTATCTTAGATAGCAATACATCTTTGTTTTACTTTGAAGGCTCCCTAGGCAGAATTTTGACACCAACAGTGCTTGAGGCATTTGGTGAGTAGGAGAGAAAACTTGGTATAACTTGGTAGAACAAATTGTGAAATAAGAGGTCTTAGTTATTAGAGGTAGAGTGCTATAAACAGAAGTAGCAATCATGGATAGAGTAAGGGACATTAATCCAGGATGGGGTCTTATCAAGATGATAGATTGGTCACAACAGACAAGAGAGGAGGGATAGTGGAAAATTTATCTTTGAGGAGACTTCTATAAGACACAATGATTCTTGAATTTTGATTTCTAGAAATCTGAGATGAAGCATTTAGTCATCTAAAACAGGTAAAAATTATTGATGAATAACAGTGGCTCCACTTGGGGAGGGCAACTCCTTTTTAAGGAGGTGTCCATAATTGCGGATCTCTGGCTTATGAAGACCAGTGCCTTATCCATTGGGCAGATTCTCTCTTTCTTTTTTTGATGCTTTCCTGGAAGTAGTAATTTTGAAAATCTGAAAGTGTGATTAGCTTAACTTTGCCTTTACCTGCCCAGCCTACTTGCCTAACATTTTTTCTTCATTGAGTGCACTTGAACTGGCAAACCCTTTGATATTTTATTTTGAAAAATGGAAACAAACTATCTACTTCTACACTTATCTCTTCCGGGAGTTCAGATTGGGCTAATGAACTCCTTTGATTCTCTACCTATACTATTCAATTGTCAAGGTTAAACTGTTTGACAGGACTTCATTCACTAGGCTAAGACATGAAATTGAAAACATGACTAAATCAGGATTATACAGTTTTATTTATCATGATTTTGTGGCATAACAACAAACTGCACACAAATGTTATTTTTGTACAAAACAAGATTTAGAAAAATCAGGGCTAGGATACATAGTTTGCTATTCATCCCTATTTTCCTCTTTGGTTATGTTTTGAGCATGTGGAACCAGTATCTTCTCTCCTAATCTATTTTCTTTGATAAGTCAAGCTTGAATAATTTGACCAGCATTCTTTCACTAACTTATCAACAATAAATTTAAAACATGTCCAGCTATGATTAGGCTAGATAGCTGAACAAGACATCTTTTTGCACTAGTAGTTGCATTTAGACTTGCACACTTTAAGTATTACTATTTTTTGGGTATGGGTCTGTACCTTTTTTAGAATCTGCCCTCTTTTCTGCTTTTCCTATGTTTTTGTGTTATCTCTCTTTTTGAATTTTTTCTTCAAACCATGGTATGTATAATGAGTAAAAATTAAAGCTAGGAATCCTTGCAGAAGTAATGTTTTAGTGTCCTTCCATTGACAGGACCTCCAAATGTTTTAGTTCCATCAGGTTCTTGTAAAAAAAAAGGCATTGTTTCCTATATTTGAACTGATAATGAATGGAACTTTCCACAAGTTTTCAAACTTACCAAGTTTACCTTTGTCTTCTCTCCTTGAGTCTCATTCCAGAACCTTATCTCCAATCTAGAAATCATTGTCTTTGGTTCTTCTATCAAAGATTTTCTTTATACTTTCCTGCACTATTTGTGTCTTTTTGTACACCTCCTCTCTTGTCTGTTGTAAATGGATAGTTTGGTTCAGCCTTCTTTGCATGTCATCTTCCTCTGATTGTACTTCTTGTAACAGTTTCATTACTGGGACTCCCAAAGATGTCAGGAAAATGGCGTCCATGCCATACACTAATTGGTAGGGAGACATACCGATTGATTTCTTGGTGGTTTGTCTATCAGCCCATAGTGAATGCACTAGATTTCCATGCCATGCATTTTGATTTTGTTCTAGAAGTTTCTTAATGATACTGACCAGGATTTTATTGGAAGACTCGGCCAACCCATTACCTTGAGGGTAATAAGCTGTGGAATGTCATAATGTGATGTCATATTTATAGTAGAATTCAATCATTCTTTTGGATGTAAAGGCAGTTGCATTGTCCATGATGATTTTCCTGGGGCAACCGAATCTAGACAGAATGTTGGTCTCAAGAAATTTGATAATGACTAAATCGGTGGCATTCCTAGAGGGGATGACTTCTATCCACTTGGTATAGTAATCAATAGCGGTAAGGATCCATTTGTGTTGGGCAAATGAAGAAGGGTGGATCTCTCTAATGAAATCTAAACCCCACCATTGAAATGGAGCTTCAACAATGATCGAATGCAAAGGTAAAGGTAAAAGCTTTCTCTTGCCATCAAAGATTTGACATTTATGACAAGTCATGACTAGTTTGTGGGTGTCAGGAAAAAGGGTGGGCCAATAGTAACCGGCTCTAAGGATCTTGTTAGCTGTGGTTTTCCAATAAAGATGGACCCCACATTCTCCCTCGTGCATTTCATGCATGATTTTTCCTGCATCATCCTCAAGCAAACATTTAAGCAGTATACCAATAGGATTCTTCCAGTATATAACTCCATCTAAAATGCAAAATTTTAAAGATTTTTGTTTCAGGAATCTTGCTTTTGTTTTTGATAAGGTAGGGGGAGCATTAAGATAGAAAATTACATAAAGAATATCAGCATACCAAGGTGAATTTAAAAATACTTCTTCAACATGAGGAGTTGTGCATTCTTCTTGTTCTTCTAAAGTGTCAACAAAATTCATATCTAATGCTTGTAGATTTGTTTCAGCCATGAGTTTTGCAAGTCCTTGTCCCTTAACCAATTTGGTGGGTCTGATTTCTAGATCATATTCTAAAATAATAGCAATCCACTTTCCCCTTTTACCATCGGGATCCTGATTTAAGATATCTTTGACAACTGTGTGCGGAACAAAAGCAATAATATGAGAATGCAAAATCTAAACTCTGAAGTATTTTAGTGCTTTTATTAATGCAAAGGCTTGTTTTTCCATTATGTTATATTTTAGGGGAGCATCCCTAAGGGCTTTGCTGAAGAAGGCTCTGGTTTGTTCTTGTCCCATCGTGTTTTTTTGTAATAACACTACTGCCATAGTATTCAGATGCAAATGAGAAAATATAGAAGTCTTTGGTGAAATCAGGACTTATCAGACCTGGTGTTTGGGTGAGTGCTTGTTTAACCAATTCAAAAGATTTTTTGGCTTCCAAAGTCCACTTAACTCCTACCTCTTTTTTTAGCATGTTTTTAATATTTCTCAAGAGTTCTGCAAGGTTAGGGATAAATCTTCTTGAGAAGTTGATTTTCCCAATAAAGGATTGCAATTCCTTAATGTTTCTGGGATGGTTTATTTTCAATATGCCTTAAATTCTTTTGGGGTATATTTTGATTCCTTCTTCAGAGATGATGTGGCCAAGGAGTTTTCCTTCCTCGAGACCAAATAATGTTTTCTTGGGATTCAAATACAAGCCATATTTCTTACACTTTTTGAAAACTTTTCTAAGGTGGACTAAGTGCTCTTCGTCGGTTTTAGAGTAAACAATGATGTCATCGAGGTAAATGACTATGAAGTAGCCTATGTCTTCTAAAAAGGCTATGTCCATGGCCCTTTGTAAAGTGGCTACCGCATTCATCAACCCAAATGGCATTTTAACTTACATGAATGTACCCCAAGGTGAGGTGAAGGCAGTTTTGTGCTGATCACTTGGGAATACTAGCACTTGGTTATAACCGGAAAAACCATCAAGTAGTGAGATCCTCTTCGAGCCAACTACCTTTTGAAGTATGTGGTCCATTTTAGGCAAAGGATAGTTATCTTTCAAGGAAGACCTGTTTAAATTTCTAAAGTCAATACAAAGTCTAATTTTTCAAGTTTTTTTCCTAACAGACACAAGGTTAGAAACCCATTCAGAGTATCTGAGAGGAACTATTATCCCGACGTCATACATATTTTTGATTTCTTGTTCAACTAGAGGTAATAAGACAGGGTTTATTCTTCTTAACTTTTGTTTGAAAGGTTTCTAGTTCTCCTTGAGAGGGATTTTGTGTTGAATAATGCTTGTGTCATAAGATTTTAAATCTTGGTACCCCCATGCAAACACATATTTAAATTCTTTGAAGAGCTCAATGTATTTCTATTTTATGTGAGGAGGAATGGTTTTAGAAAGTTTGATCATTTTAGGTTCCCTAGTGTTCCCTATGTTGTATTCCTCTACATCGACCCCAGTAGACTCTATCTTTGGTTTCTTAGCTACATCATTAAAATCAAACAACTCTTCCAAAGGTGTAAGGCCTCTTGGTAATGTGTCATTCTTATAGTGTAATACTTCAAGGTCTCTTTGGTCTAGGTCCTCATGCATCTCATCTTTATAAGGATGTGTGATCATATTTATATCAGCAAAAGAGGGAAACTCTGTTGTATGATTTCTATCTTCACCAGGGTCATCTTTCCAATGTTCCAAGCTAGGTTTAGTCAATTTAAATTCATTCCTATATTGTAGGAAATCATCAATTTGTTCATCACCCTCAAATACCTGCCAATGATTAATGTTGTAGGGTACCGTAGGGTGATTTTTGACTTTGATAAGGTTTTAATTATTTGCAAGTGGTATTTGGAAATTACTAGCGGCAAAGGCGAGCTCGTTGGCAAGGCTATTTTGGGCTCTAGGAATGTAGGTGAGATCATATTTCTCGAAGGTTTTAAGGAGGTCTAGGGATGCATTTTTGTATTCTCTTAATCTTAGGTTCTTAGCTGAGTATTCACCTTTAATTTGTTTAATGACCAGCTCTGAATCTCCCTGAGCTAATATTTTCTTAGCTCCTAAGTTTTCAAGAAAGTGTAAACCGAGAAGGAGAGCCTCATACTCTACAATGTTATTAGTACATTGAAATTCAAACTTGTAAGAATGGCCCTCGTTTTTGTTATGTATCCAAACACCAGCCCCTGAACCGGCCTTGCCACATGAACCGTCAAAGCTCATGTTCCAAAGTGTTTCTATTTCATGTTTATCACTGAGTTGTTGTTCAGGGTTGACAGAGTTTTGGTTATCATTTTCCTCTTTTGAGGGCGAATATGAGTGTTCTGGTGGGCCTAGATATTTCTAACTTCCTTTTACTTGTGAACTAATCTCATGTTCATTATACAAGATAAAAGAATCCAAATATGAATGTATGGAATAAACTGGGGTGTTGTTTGGCCTATTTAGGCTATTCACCATATATTTCATGTGGGTTTCTCGGTACAATCTCTTAGTTTGATTGAAAATGGGGATAGTAGCATAATACATGTCAAGTTGGAGGTTTCCCAGAAGCTTAGCTCCCCAAGATCGGGACAAAATCATGCCATATTTGGAGGGAATGTCAGCCACAACTATATCCATGACCAGGCTCTTAGCAGGGATTTGTGCCAGATTAACACATAAGTCTTTGATCATTCCTAAGCATTTAACTCTACTTGAATCGAAGGAATATAGATCTTTGTAGGGCTTGGTTATTTCTAGGCCCAACCTTTCCATTACTACCTTCGGCATGAGGTTGTGAGAGGCACTAGAGTCTAGCATGGCATTATGTAGGATTTTCGTGTATGTTTAGGCTAACATAGAATGGGGGAATGGTTCCTTCCTGTTATTTTCCATCTACTTCAGGTCCGAACAACAATCCTGGTTTATCATCTGTCAAATTCAAAGTGTTGGAATCATTTCCTATGTTTAAGACTTTCAAGACTTGGGAGCGGTACATATCCTGAGCTACCAGTTCAATGAGAGGGATGGTTATTTTGATTTTCACAATCTCTCCTTCAAAACTGAAAGGTACTTGAGTTTTAGACATATTTACATCAATTTTATCAACAATAAATTTCCCCACATTTTTAATTTGTTGATTTTGATTCGGGGCTTTGGTAACTAGAGTTTTCTCAGGGTCACTAGAAGAGGTGCTAGGGAAACTTGCGTCAATACTTGATTGGCTAGTTTTATTTGTGTTAGGATCAGCTTTCTTAGCCATGGTATTGTTATTTTCTGCTATTCTTTTAAGAATGTTTTCGGGAGTTTTCTTAATAGTAGTGTCTGAGTTGTTTTTCCTAGAGTTGTCTTGGTTTTTCTTACTCCTAAGATCATATTGCCTATGGACTTCCATTATGGTATTTTATAATCACAATTCGTTATCTTAGGAATATTTATAGCTTGTTTCATCTTGGTTTGAGGAGAAAAAGCTTGCTCTTCTTCTATGAGAAAAATCTCTCCCTCACTATCAGAGCCTATTAAGTTTAGATGATTCTCATCTAGTTGTTCAATATTTCTTTCCCCTTCGTCAACATAGTTATCTTGGAAGGGTGGTCTAATTTGTTGATCATTTTCCCTTGGTATGTTTTGGGGAGGGTCTCTTCTAAATTTTTGATTCCGGTTTCTATTTTGGGGATTTGTTTGGTTGTCCCTAGGGGGTGTTCTTTCATTTATTATTATTCTTTCCATCATCCTTTCCATGGTCCTAAGAAGGTTGTCCATCTTGGAATCATATGAAGAAGTGGAGGGCATAGTGTCGTCTTTTTATGTTACCCTCTTCTCTGATCTTAGCCTAGCCCTTTTCTCAATTAAGTTCGTCTCTACACTTATAGCTCCTTTTTGCATGTCTTCTAAAGTAAGGGGCTCTCTTTATCTTAGTTGGTAGGCCATGTCGAGGTCAAAACCTTCCGAGAATTTAGCTAAGGCTAGGCCTAATGGGGGTTTCATGTTAGGTGGTAGCGCATTGTAAACACTATTGAACCTAGTGCAATAGTCTTGGAAACTTTCCCCCGTGTTTCTTTTGAGGTTGCTATATTTCAAGAGGATTTGAAGAGGGTTTTTCTTGATTTCCCATTTGTTTATGAAAGTTTGGTAAAGGGAAGGGAGATCATGAATACTGTTGGGAGTTAGGCTTTTGAACCATTTCTTAGCTTCTCCTCCTAGGATTTGGGCAAACATTCTCATTTTCATGGTTTCCTCTTCTAATTCCATGTAATCAAAAGCATCATTTGTTCTATCTACATGCTGCTGGGCAGTAGTGGATTCAGCCCCCATGAAGTGTGGGATTCTGGATTGGTAATCATTTGGAAAAGGTACCAAAGGTTGTGGTAACGCAAGGGGCACATACCATGTTGCCATGGTGGGAGCTAATGGTGGATTTACAAGCGGAGGATTTGTGCTATGAGATGGAGTGGTTTGCACAATGGTGGTGTGAATAGGTGTGGCGGAACTACTTGGACCAATAAACTTATTATGAGCAGAATTGGGGTGGAAAGAGCCGAAGTGATCGAGAATTTGTAGATCAAGTGGTGGTGTGGAAGGAGAAGTTTCCCCACTAGGACTTTGCTGCAAGTTTATGGGCTCAAGATCGGTATGGTCAATTTTACTTTGTGACTTGGTTCTGAAAAGGTTTCTACTATGGTGCAAGTCAAACTGGGGGTCTTGCAATGCTGTAATATGTTCAGGTACAGAGATTGCTCTATGAATGGTCCTATAAGTAGCTAAGTTTCTAGTTTCAGAAGTTTGCCACAAAATTATTTCTGGGTCATCAACTATATTAGGAGGGTTTGGGTCCGAATGAGATCTGGTATTGATTCTTCGTGGAGCCAATTTTCAAATTCAAAATTTAGAGAGGCTGAAATTTTATGGCTATTTTTAGAAGGATGGCCTCTCTAGGTGTTGTCAAACTCACACTGTATGTGACTAAGGTTCTAGATTTTCTGAGGTTGTTTTGATGCAGTCCTACTGGATTCTATAGATACTTTAGCATAATTTAGAAGGCCTACTAGAGGCTAGTGGAGTCACCAGGTGGATATTTTTAGTTTTTTTTAAGGTATGTTGTCTATGGTTCACCAACAATACTGACAAAAATCCAATCTAGAAATGTTTTGGGGTTTTTCTGAGTTTCTATATGTAGCCTGAAGGTTTGTAAGAGTGTCTTATAGTTGAGTCATCATTTTGCTAGGATGGTGAAAAAGCTAGATTCTACTCTTAGGCTATCAGCTAAGTTCTCTATGATTTGACGAAGGTTTTTGAAGTCCTAAGGGATACTTAGTTTGTCACTGACATCAGAGGTTGCATCATAATCACCATTGTGTTAGTGAACAGTGGGATAAATCCACAAGATATTTTTCTTAAGGGATGCTGAAATTTTTAGGGAAGTCTAAGTTTGTTTCTTACTCAGAGTCCCACCATGACCGCCATTATGTTAGGGTCTTGTGATTTGGCAGATTGGCTAACCAAATGAAAAAGTAACATCAGACCAGTCTTTGGAGTCCAAGGACCTAGCCTTCCTGGACTCAGAGAGGGCTCTCTCTATTGTGCGAAGGATGTGAGCTTGTTCGCTTCGGATGGTTGATTTTAGGCTAGTTGTTTAAGTATAGTTTGTTTGTTTTTTTTGGGTTGGGGTAAGATGATTAAGTAGCAAACCATTAATCTCTATGAACAATACTAAAACTGATAAACATACAAGATGAACAATCCAGTGGTACATAGAAGCGTTAGAACTCCTAAATTTAGAAATCCACCTTCAGCTTTTTGAGAAAACACATAAGATAAACAAACAATTCAATATATGAAGAGGGAACTCCTAAACAACATATATCAAACTATCGGGAACTGTGAAACAAGTTGATGAGCATGGGAAAAGGGCAAGATCGAAACAAGGCCTCTTTGCATTATCCTAATCAATCAATATTTTATAGGAAAGCTTCACAATAATTTTTTGAAGACTTTAAATAAGCAGGGAATACCATGAACCATATTTATAAGCTAACATATTGATCATTCATGAAACGAAGAACAAGTTTAGTTTGCCTAAGGAGCAGACAAGAATTCCTTAAGATGAACTAAAAGAATAAAACATAAAAACTATAGCATGTAGGAGATTTCAGGTGCTTCCATGAGCATATCTCAACCAATACTTTTCTGATTTATAGCAAACAAGCAGACTGAAACAAAATGAGGACAAGAAAACACTAACAAGTTAGAAAAACATCACCATTCACCAAGCTATGGAATCCTACAAGCAAGCTTCTCGAACATCAAGCCACACAATTCATTCATTCACTTCATAAAACCAAATATCTTCTCCAAGCTCATAAACCATGTATTGCTCTATAACACATCAAGTCCCAACTGTTTACAATACATACTCATGCCTTATATACAGGGAAATTTTAGGGGCTAATATTCGGAGGTGGGCTAATTTTCCATGTTTTTTCAAAAAAAAAGATTCGTGAATTTCATTTTTCTTAGAATATGATTCCCCAAAATTTTATAGAGACTATATTAAATGATTAGAAATATAAATATTTTTACAAAAATATCGCCAATACTTTTACAATTTTCATATTAGGGACTAGAAATATTTTCCAATATTTATAAACTTTAAGATAAAATTATATCCTCAAAATTTTCCCCACTTATATAAAAAATAAGGAGAGGAGAGAGCTCACTAGAGCATCTAGAAGCCTATTGGCCAAAACAAATATCCTAACTTGTCCTTGAGGCCTTGCAAGGTCCAAGGCACAAAATATCTTCTAAAATATCTTTTCCAAACCAAAATAGCAAAAACATTGACTTTTCGGCTCTGACATACATGAGGAAAATTTCCTAACGCACATTTGCTCAGTCACCACACAGGAACGCAACACTCTGTCTCAAATTTTGAAAATTTTCCAGGAGTGCAGCACCAATAAGGTCTTTTTGCAACAGAGTTTTGGAGGCCTTCCCGATGTCGAAAAAGGCTCAGTGATGGCCCGTTGGAAAGATGTGGATGTATAATTTCCAAATATACCTTTTTTTCCTCAAAATAACCTCTAAAAGTTGCCCAAAAAGAGGAAAAATTTAAAGCTTCCAGGAGCACGGCACTTGCTCAAAAAAAAGGGCAAAAAGGTGAAAAATTGGGTGTTTTTTATCCTTTTGAGGGACCAAAACAACTCCAATTGAGCTGAAAATTGGTGAGAATACTCCTCACATGATGGGGAATCCAAAAATGTAAGTTTCTCCTTCTGAAAGTGCTCTAGGAAAAAGCGCAACACCCAGGGTGCTGCACTCCTAGGCTTAAAATTTTACAACAAACAAAAACTTGTTCAATTTTGCCCAAATTTGGTGAGTGGGTCCCTTGAGGGGCCTTAGAGACCTGAAATGAAGCTTGAGCCAAAATTCCAAGCCTAGCTTGGTCCTTTCCATCATCTAGCGTCGGGCCCTCCCTTTGGGTAGTTTTGAGCTTTTCCCTTGCAAATTGATTTCTCCGTTTGTAATGCTCAGTCATCCTTCTTTGCAAGCTCAAGTATTTGTTGGCCTTCCCTAATTTAGCCTCTAAATGTATATTTTCCCTTTCAAGCCATGATTCTTTGTCATGCTCAATTTCCAAGGCAAGGAGCTTGGTGAGAGGAAATTGTTGGGCTTGGGCTGATTCTTCCTCTTTATGTTTTGCCAAAGCTCTCCTAAGACTCATAGTCGTAGGTCTCTTTCTAGCTTTCCCCTCTTCCTCATCATTTTCTTCATAGGTGCCCATGAATTCCTCCAACTGCACTTGTGACCTTTGAGCTTCTTTCTTGTATTTGAGAACCCGGGCTTCATAAATGGCTAGCTGGCCACTCATCTGCTTGTTTTTCACCTGTAGGAAATTAATAAGATCTTTTGAACTTTCTAGCTCAACCTCCAAGTCTCTGATTTGTGCATTCTGGTCCTATAAGAGAGAATTAACTATCCTTGTTTCATTTTCCTCATCACTATCTATGTGAATGAGTTAAAATTCCCTCTCTTCCTCATGATTTCTTTCCTCTTCTTCCATTGTTTCCTTTCCTTTTTCCTTTATTGGCTTTTTACCTTTGTCCTTTATTTGATTTTTACCCTTGTCCTTCATTGGTTTGGTGACTTTTTCCTTCATTGTTTTTGTGAATTTTTCCTTCACTGTTTTTGTGACTTTGTCCTTTACTGTTTTTGAGGAGGAGTGCATGGCCCCTCGCCTTTTTGAGGCAGCAAACACATGCCTCCTTCCTCTTTGATAAGTAATGGTGCAAGGCGCCATAAACTTTGCTTGCAAACTTTGATTATTGACAATCTTAGGACTGTCTCCTCCTTGAAAAATTATCTCTGTGTGTATGTCCTCTTTACCTTGCTACTGGTTGTTCTTTGGATCAACATGTTTAACATCTTTCATGATTTGGTCACTATCAAGACCCTCAACACTGCTATGCTCTTTTTTTGAAATATTAGAGGCATATGTGTTTGACCTATTTTCACTTTTAGGACTATCCTCCTCATCCTTTTCATTACTGATTTCACTATCAAACTCATTTTCTGCCTCATTGCCTTCATTCTTTGGATTTTTGTAATCATCTCCTAGTTCATTGAAAACAATTTTAAAATCTGTCTCTGGGTTGCCCTTGTCATTTTTTCCACTGTCATGGCTCTCTTTTGCTTCCTCGCCACTGTCTATTGTAGTGTTCTCAGTGTCATTTTCTTCATCAGGAGATCCACTATCTTGGTTCTTTAGCTCATCATGAGACTTAGCAATTAAAACTTTGTTTTATTTCCCACTATCCTTTTCTTGAGAAGCTACCTCTGTTTCTGTGTCTTTAGAGCTTTCTTCTTCATTATGAGACCCATTGCTTTGGCTTCTCTGACCATCACCTGTATCACTACTTCCAGCTCTATTTTCTCCTTCATCTGTATCCTCATCTCTGTTACTGCTTTAACTGTTTTTCTCTTGGCCATTGTTTCTTTCTTCTTGGCCATCTCCCTCTTCCTCATCATTTTCTCTCTCACTATTTTGTTCATGATCAGCACTACTTTCTTCAAGGCCGTCATCATCTTTTCCCTCACTGTTTTTACCATCTTCTCTCTCACTGTTTTTATCATCTCCCTTATCTTCATTGTTTTCTTCCTCATCTTCATTATCTTGATCATCACTCTTTCCCTCATCTTCATCACACTCTCCCTCATCTTCATCACCCTCTATCTCACTTTTTGGTTCATCTTCATTATCACTCTTTCCCTTATCTTCATCATCTACTTCATCACTCTTTGGTTCATATTGATCATCACTATTTTCTTCATGATCAAGGCCATCACTACTTTCTTCTTGGCCATTTCCTTCTTCTTCATTTTCTTCTTCGTCTACATCTTCTCCCTTATCTTCATTATTTTCTCCCTTACTGCTCTTCTCATGATCATCACTGCTTTCTTCATGATCATCAATGTTCTCATCATGATCATCTCTGCTTTCTTCATGATCATCAATTCTCTCATCATGATCATCTCTGCTTTCTTCATGATCATATTTCTCAGGGGAAGGTGTATGAAGAAGGTTTGTTTGGGAAGGTGATTCATATGAAGAAGATGAACCAAGGTTAGTGGAGGGAGATGAAGGGATTTGAGGAGGATTTTGAGAATATGATGGCAAAATTTGCAGAGGGATGGAGGGTGAAGTTGTGAAATCATCATGGGTGATAAAGACTTTCCAAGGAATGCCTTGTTGTTCTAATTGGTATGAGACAATTACCTTGATCAGAGAATGATGAAACAAGCTTGACATTTGTTGGGCTGGAGGCCTCTTTCGCATGATGGAGGACATTTTTTCAATGCTTTTGCAGAGGTAGTAAGGCATGTGCAGTATCTTGGTCCTGGTAAAATGCATGAGGAGTCTAATATAATAGGAACAGACTCTAGAGAACCTACCCTCATAGGTAAAGTATTTCATGATAATATTCATGAGGAGAGCATATCTGTCCAATAGATGAGAAAAGGGAAAAATGGCTTTGCATTCAACTCGACAACTAGGTTTTAAGAATGGATGATAATGGGTCAAGTCAAGATGTTTTTGTTTAAACCACCTTTCTCCTATGCCAGGTATTCCAGTGGCCTCAGAGATGGCCCTGGTACTTAACTCAAATCTTACCCCTGCTAGATGTACTTTATGCCTATGATGCCTCAAGGAAAATAACTTGGTCAACTGAGGGTGACTTTTGATTTCTTGCACTTTTTTACAGAACTCATAGCACTCTAACTCTTGGAAACAGGAAAAAATATAAGGGGAGGTTGTCAATTCTACAGTGCTTATGGGTTCAAACCTATTGGGTGTTCCTCCTTTCTTCTGCTGTTTTCTTGGACTTGTCTCTTCATTTGGGTTAACCCTCTCCTTTTCATACATGGTGTTTTCTTCACTCCTCCCTCAAACTCTCTACACAGAAAGGAAATATGCTTTATGAAATACTAAGGAAAAAGGTTTAAGGGGATATTGAGCTTCCAAACAAGGTTAGGAGATTTATCAAAGAGTAGTTTAAAATTTCCTTTCAAGTTTTCTTTAGGTTTTCTTTGACACAAATTTAAAATTTACTTGGCACCCTTATCCCTTAGAAAATCATGAAGAGGTGATAATTATGGAAAATACCTCTTAAAAGTGTTTTCCACAAAAAAATCAAGCTTTGCTGAGCTTTCCGAGCAGTTTTGGCACTTCTACAGGCTTTCTAGGCAGTTGCTATGCTTTTACGCTAGGAGCGCAGTGCCCTGGGCAGGCCTGAACGCAATCGCATTCAGTGCTACACGCGCGTTGCAGGAGCGTAGCGTCGAGCGATGGAAGCAGTGGTGGACACGCATCTTTTTTTGGTGGGCGGGAGCTGCACATGGTGTCAGGCGATGGACGCAGTTGCTGGAGTGGAACACCGTTGGGCAGTGCTGCACGCAGAATCAAGCAACGATGGGCTGCCACTGCTGCACGCTGGGTGGGGCTAGAAAAGCGCGGCGCCCATCTTCAGATGTGCAACGTCTAGAAGAAAATAACACAGGAGTAATCTAAAGGTGCGCAGCACCAAGGAAATTTTGCCCGATAATGCCTTCGAAAGTCTAAAATTTCTTCACTATTTCTTCATAACGATTAACTGAGGGGGAAAAGGAGTTGTTGAAGCATTTATAACCCCTTTTTGAAAATAATAAACCTTTAAAAACTCTCTTTTCTAAAGTCTCATTTGCACTTTTTCCTTTTTTGCATTCCTTCCCCCTTTTTGATGCTTCTGACTGTCCCTTTACTGTTTTGTTTAAACCACTGTCTCCTTTAGCATTTGGGAAATTGTTTAGGCTCATGATGGCTTATTCTTGTTATGTGCAAGGTGGATTTAAAAACTATTTTTGCCTCCCATTTCCTTTGAAATGACTGTTCTTTTGTAAAAAATTAACTATCAAACTTGAGTTTGATTCTTCAGTGCAATGGCACCCAATGCCTCAAAATCTAATTCTCTGAAGTTTTTTGACTTCAAATCTCATATTTTGATCCAGTGAATTTTGTGATCTTTCACCCAACCAAGCTGCCCTCCAAGTATTCAAAAGGAAAAATGCATTTGAACTCACTTCTTATGCCCAAAAAGTCTATAATGCTTATTTGGAGGGTTGAGGAGTCTTTTAGCTTTTGTAGCCTAGCTACTTTTCCACTGTTTGGTCAAACCAATCATGCTTTTGCATCCTTAACAGAAACACACTTATTTTTGTCTTCATGAGTGTGATTTTATTTCTTGATATTGGTCTTATTCTTTTACTTCACCTCATGGCACATCTAATAGCTTTTTGTCTTTTTGCAGGAGTGTGGCAAAGGGAAGCTGTCCCTCTACCAGTTTTATGCTTGAGGCCCAAAACCTTTACAATGATCTTTTTGCTAAAATGCGCCATGTTGCTCATATGTCACTAACTTTTTGAGGTTTGCACAGATCTTTCTATGAGTAGTAATTTATTTCTTTTTATGATATCAAGACCTTTCATGTAGCTTTCAGCTTGATGTACCTTTTCATCAACTGCAAATGACTTTTTGAACTTTCTTAGGTGTTATTTTACCATTTATATAATGAGCTCTTGATTTTCCCTGTAACCTCCATCTCATTGTACCTTTTTATCAACTTCCAATGACCTCATGAACTCTCTTAGGTGTCCTTCTTTGGCTCTGTTTTTCTTTAGACTGATCTTCAAGGCATTTCTGCAGAAATAATCAAATATGATAGTCCATTCTTTGCATATTTACTGTTAGACAAGGAGGGTGCCTTTAGAGATTGTTGGAGCTCTTAAAATGATGATAAACCTTAGTCTTGTGCTCTCTTGAGTTCACCTTTTATTTCTTGTGAAATTATAATGTATGAGAATTATGGTGGCCCATGACTTAGGAAAACCTATTTGACTTATTTGCAAGGTCTTAGAATGGGCTTTTGACTAAAAATTTGAATCAAGGTTTTGAAGAAAGATATAGGGTTTGGACATTCTACCTATGTACCACTATCTTAGACAACTATACATCTTTGTTTTACTTTGAAGGCTCCCTAGGCATAATTTTGACACCAACAGTGCTTGAGGCATTTGGTGAGTAGGAGAGAAAACTTGGTATAACTTGGCAGAACAAATTGTGAAATAAGAGGTCTTATTTATCAGAGGTAGAGTGCTATAAACAGAAGTAGCAATCATGGATAGAGTAAGGGACATTAATCCATGATGGGGTCTTATTAGGATGATAGATTGGCCACATCAGACAACTAGAGAGGAGGGATAGTGGAAAATTTGTCTTTGAGGAGACTTCTAGAAGACACAATGATTCTTGAATTTTGATTTCTAGAAATATGAGATGAAGCATATAGTCATCTAAAACAGGTGAAAATTACTGATGACTAACAAGTCCTCCCATGGCAACACCACTTCCACCATAAAAAACACAACAAGGATGCAAAAACACATACGCCATAGGTATGAGAAACACATAATCAATCAACAAAAGCATGCCAACACACCACCCATCTAGTCAAAGAGTTGAACCATGCTTTGATACCACTCTGTAACACCCTCTTCCCACATCTACCCAAGTAACCGACCAATTGGGGTGAAAATGTGATGAGAGGATACTATATGGGATTAAACCTCCTAAGTGACCTTAAGTGTAACCGATGGAAAAATAAAATACATACCTTGTACATCATAAATGACAACCCTGGGAGATAACCCAACCTTTCAAGCCTCTTACCCCTAAGTCACACTGAATTTTAGTCTCTTTGAGCCATATCCATAGGCATAACATTGCATGATTGTGTCCATGAGGTTATATCCCCAGGCATAACACTACATGTTTGCGGCTAGGGCCCCAAAACCTCATTTTAGTGCCTGTGACTCTGGGATTTGAGCCACCTTTTTAGGCCCAGAGCCCACATAACTGCCCAAAACTTCATGAAAATTTAAGGGAATATAAATAAAAATAGGACAATGATACAGAAGCAATCACATCAACAATAATTCACCTGGATCCCTCCTATCCATGAAAGGAATTTTGTAAAACATGTCACAAACATTGAATCGACGGGTGTAAACAACATATTTAAGCATAAGGGTCTCATACTTATCTGAGAATCATTCAGAATCATTTCTCCCTTACATCATTAGCTACAATACAATATATTTTTACCATAGATACATTGTGTATTCATTTAAATTAAAAACACAGATAGAGCCATACATCATAACTAATTAAATACATGCTTATATCCAACATAATAACCATAGAAATACAATGAATACAACAAAAATAAAATCCATACATAAACCAATACATTTGCATACCAAATACCAAAGGAATAAGCTTCTAACTTATGGATATTGTTGGGATTCCTGTGTTTTGGCAGGTTTGGCTCTACCAAAATACAAGACAACATCAAAAACACTTTGGGACCTCAGGATCTAGCCCTCCTGGGTCCAGAGAGGGATCTCTCTACAAAGGCAAAGAAATATATTTCTTTGAGGTTCAATTTAAGGGGTTAGGCTAGTTATAAGGCACAAGGGTTGTTGTTTGGTTTGTTTGGTTGTTGGGAAACATGAAAGAAGGGTTCAATGTAAGGCAAAGAAGTGAGCAAAGAAGGATTTTGGCAATGGGAGACAATTCAAAGAGAACTCAAGTCCATTGGGAAATGGGGTCATAAAAGGGTTTACTTGCAATTCAATATCCAAGGCTTTCAAATGCGCTAGTCATCTAAAACAGAGGATCTTTTAAAGATAATAGTGTGGGATGAAATGATAAGGAATGAAGGTGAATGACAAGGAAACCTTCCAAGGTGACCACCTTAAGAGCTAATATAGGGATAGGGCATGCCTTAACCGTCTGTGATCAAACTCCTAATGAGGCTAACTCTTCAAAAAATAGAAAACATTAAAGATTTAACACAAAGGTGAAGCCTGAGATCAGAGAAAGACTTTAAACTTTCAATGCTTTGACATTCAACTTAAGGGATCTTAGAAAAGCTTAACTGTTAGAAAAGGACCCAAGTGAGACAGAATCAACTCTAATCTCCCAGTATCCCAATTCTTTCAATTAAAACTAGACAAGAACATATAAGAACAGACTCTAAACTCATGCATCAGTAAACAGGGAAAACCAACTACTGTACTGGCTAAATTATCGTGAATTAGTTCTTAGATTGCACAATTTGTAGAAAACATCAAAGATAAGAAGAGAAGGAAGCATTATGGTACCAAGAAAGGGTATATCCTAAGCTAGATTACTGATTCTTATCAGAGAAATGAAATATGATGAATTACAGAAGGAAAACAAAGACAAAGATAGAACACATCACCGCTGCTTTAAATCAGGATCCAATGAAAATGCTTGTCATATTAAAGAGAAACACCATTCATATACAAAATTTTCCAACATCTTGATATTCAGTCTGAAATCATCTCCTCAGCCTATTTTACAACTAATACACAGAACTCTATCTCAAGAGAACAGCTTACAATCCACAGTTATCTGATCAACAATCTTACAATGTATTTTTCAAGAGCTTTATAGTTGAAAGAGAGGTAGAGGAAGTAGATAGAATTTTAAATGAAACATTAAAACAGAGGAAGAAGTGAGCTCGAGGCCCATTCTGTTTTAATATCTCTGCATTGACTTCAGTACTCTTTGGATGAAAGAGTGGTCTTCGATAGGCTGAAAATAACTTCAAAGGTATGTTCTTTGATGTAATTTCTGGCTGTTTGCACTTTGTTTGTACTTTGGGACAAGTAAGGCAGATTAATGACTTTAGGCCTGCCATACTGTGTAGCAAATTCTCTAGAAAATCTTAGGACTACTGTCAGGGTGGTGATCTTCTCAGGAATGTTGATGGAGAATCAAAATATTATGGGAACTCGTCCTTTCTTGGGAAAGAACATTTTGCTTATTTGAAAACACTGATATGGCTTGTTTCATGTGCTTTTAGGACTTATTAGGCTTTCTGATCATTTTTGAGGTCTTAAAACTGTATCATCATCCTCTAAACATAGGATCATAGCATTAATCTTCAATAATGTGCTTTTAATCCTTTAAACCTTTCTCTGATACCCTTTGCCACTTCTTTGACTGTCTTTGTCTGTGGATGCGCAGGTTATATGGCACTGGAGGTTTTTCAACATATTTAATAACTCTGATTGGAATGAAACATGTGTTTAAAACCCCCTTAGGAGTCTTTCCCTGTGATCTCTGGCTCTGAAAAAACTTCCTCTGCGCTCTCTGTCACTATGACTGTGACTGTGAGAAATAACGGTTTTCACCATCTATAACCCTGCAAAAAGATGATAAACATGTTAAGAAAAATCCATGGGAGTGGAGGTGGATGTTGTGGAGGCTTGTGGAGATGGCAGCGCAGCAGTGAAAATAGTGGCTGTAGTGAAGAAAATGGCGAAAACTGCGAAAGAATGGTGAAGCAATGATCTGATGGAGGCATGGTGAAAATATGGTTTTGGACCGTTGGATGAGATCTAATGGTGGTTACCAATGGCCAGGATTTACTGGTGGAGATGCTTTAGAGGAGTTAGGCGTAAGAGATAAACTTTAATTTAAAACATAAAATTTTAGACTTTCGGCGAATTACAAAGTAAAATGTGCAAAATGAAATGAAATCGGGCTTTGAATGGTGGGACCAGAGGGCAGAGGGCGATTTGAGTGTGGAGAAAGGGGAACTATTAGATCAATCGAAAGGAACGGTTGAGATCCAATCGCAATCAGAGAAGGCAGGGGCCAAAACTCCGATGGTTGATGTTGTGAATGTGCGTGGACCGTCGGATCAAGGTGAGATCGACGGTCGGGATTGGATCGAGGAACACACGGTGGCACTTAAGAATTAGTGCGACTGGCGGTGATGCGATGTTGCAATGGCCATCGGATCATTGAGGCATCAACGGTGGATATCGCAACAGAGGGGTAATGGACAGGGGCTGATGGGCACGATGCGATTGGCGCTTGACGTCGGATTTTTGGATGGATTGATGGTTCATATTGCATCCAAGGCCCATAGACCAAATATTTCTCGCATCGGAGAATTTCACTTAACAAAAGAAATGCGCTTGCAACCAACTTCCGATTGCGATTAGTGCCCGGGGCTTTAGCACCTAGTCTCGGGCATGGGTCATATGCGAAGAAGGGGTTAGGGGCTTAGCCGAAAGGGGCTTAGGCCTGATATATGGTAAAAGTGGGTTTTTTAGGCCAAAAACAGAGTTTTTGAGGCTTAGAAAGGGGTTCCGGTAGGGAAAAAAAGGGATTTTTTCACCAAATGAGGGGATTCACAAGGTTTTAAAAGGGGAATTCGATGGTTTAGAGGACTAAGGAGGGGATTTTGAGGATTTTTGGGGAAATTTGAGAAGGGAAAAAAGGGGTGAAAGTGGGGAATTTGCAGGGATACAAGGGAGCAGATGGAGGCTTTCTTGAGCATAATTTTTTCACAAATAGTGAGGATTTCTTGATAGAAACAGCAGTGAAGATCTTTTCAAAGGCTAAGGACACACACAGAGGCTTCAAGAATGATAGATTTTTAGAGGAAATGTTTCTCTTGAAAGCTCAGAAACAAATTAAGCCACCTGTTTACTTGACAAAAATTTATAGGTGGCTAACAGTGGCTCCACATGGGGATGGCATCTTCTTGAAGGTGTTAAGAACTTTAGAAATATTCTTTGGGAAGTAGGCCAGATGCCTGATACTTGACACATCTTCTCTTTCTTTAGTCAGCTTCCACAACTCATGAAGACATCATATCAGCAGAAGCATTCTCCCAAACAATCTACCTACCCATCCTACAGTCCTAAAAAAATTTCTTCAAGGTGCATTTAAATTTGGAGACCTTCTTCATCATTTTTTTATTGAAATCAGAAAAAAAAAACTAATATAATTCTACCCTTATTCCTCCATGAGACCAGATTAAACAGTTGGTCCCATAGCTTCTCTACCTAAACTAATATCTGCTAGGATTAAACTGTCTAGCAGATTTCTTTCTCTACATTCTACAACAGAAATTTAAAAGAAACAGTCAAACCAGGATTAGACTGTCTAGTTTGTTGTGGGTCCATGGCATAAAGGCAGTTGCACATGAACTGGACCTTGCAGAAAATTGGAACCAACATTGTGAAGGCTTTGAAATTGTGAAACTTTGAAGCATCCTTATTTTTCTTCGTGACTCAAGTTTTGAGCTTGTTAGAGTCACTTTCTTCTTCATTTCAGCTCTGGTTTTGGGCTTGTTAGAGCTGGTTCTTCTTTCTTTCTTTGCTGGTTCAGATCTTGGGCAGATAAGAACCAGCCCTTTCCTTTCTTTGGCTCAGGTTTTGATCATGTTAGAGCCAATCTTTTGGAACTTCGGAGGTTCAAGTTTTGATCATGTCTGAACCTTTATTTCTGTCTTTTTTGAAACAATTTTCTCTTTTTCTTTTGAAAACAAAACACAACAGTGGTATTTACAATGGGAATGAAAAATTTAAACTGGAAATCAGTAGTAGTAATGCTTGAGCATCCTGCCATTGACAGGACCCCCAAACAGATCTGTACCATCTAACTCTTGCAGAAAAAATGCAATTGGACCAATGGTGGATTGGATCATGTAAGGACCTTGCCACAAACTGTCAAATTTGCCATGCTTTCCTTTGTCTTCTCTCCTAGAGTCCCACTTAAGTACCTTATCTCCAATTTTGAAGTCACAAGCTTTTTTTCTTTTATCAAACAACCTCTTTATGTTTTCTTACACTTTCAGAGCTCTGTTGTAGACTTCTTCTCTTGTCTGCTGGAGATGTATAGTTTGATTTATCCTCCTTACCATGTTGTCCTCTTCTGTCTGCATATCTTGTACCAATTTAATCACTGGTGCTCCTAGGCTGGTAGGAAACACTGCCTCTGTTCCATAAACAAGCTAATATGGAGACATCCCAATGGATTTCTTTGTTGTTAACCTGTTAGCCCACAAAGCATCCACTAGCTTGTTATGCCATGATTTCTTATTCTCTTCAAGCAGATTTTTAATAATGGTCACCAAAATTTTATTTGATGATACTGCTAGCCCATTACCCTGTGGGTAATAAGCAGTAGAATGACCAAGTGCTATCTGATACATGTGACAAAAATCAATCATATTCTTGGAACCAAAAGCAGTAGCATTATCAGTGATGATTTTCATAGGGCAGCCAAATCTAGAGAGGATGTGGTCTTCAAGGAATTTAATGATAATAGAATCTGTGGAATTCCTAGAAGGGATGGCCTCTATCCATTTTGTGAAATAGTCTGTGGCTGTGAGAATCCACTTGTGTTGGGTTGAGGAAGCAGGATGGATCTCCCCTATGAAATCTAGACCCCACTGTTGGAAGGGAGCCTCAACAGTGATAGGTTGTAATGGTAAATGGGGAGCTTTCTTTTGCCCTCAAATATCTGACACTTATGGCAGGAAACTATCATTTTATGGATATCAGTGAACAAGGTAGGACAGTAATATCCAACTCTGAGTATTTTGTTAGCAGTGGCTTTCCAGTTTAGATGGCCTCCACACTCTCCTGCATGGAACTCATGTTTAACCCTCTCTGCTTTAGTTTCAGGCAGACATTTAAGCAGCAAACCATTTGCATTCTTCCAGTATAAACATTCATTTAAAATGAAATAGTTTCTAGCTTTTAACTTCAGGAACCTTGCCTTAGTCTTCGAAAAATCAGGAGGAGCATTTAGATTTGTAAGCACATACAAGATGTCAGAATACCAAGGAGAGTTTTGAAATTTTTCTTCAATAGTAGGATCAGGAAATCCTTCGTGTTCATCCAGGGCATCTACCATGTTTATGTCAAGGGCTTGTAAGTTAGATTCAGCCATTTGTTGAGCTAAGCCCTGAACTTTGATCAGTTTTGTGGGTTTGATCTCCAGATCATACTCTAATATTACAACAATCCATTTGCCCCTCTTTCCATCTAGATCTTGGGACAAAATGTCTTTTACCACTATGTTTGGCACGTAGGCAATGATGTGAGAATGCAGAATATACACCCTAAAGTCTTTCAAGGCCTTTACCAAGGCATACGCCTGTTTTTCCATTATGCTATATTTCAAGGGTGCATCCCTCAGTGCCTTGCTGAAGAAAGCAATAGGTTGTTCTTGTCCCTCTTGATTTTTCTGCAGCAGGACTGCAACCACTGTATGCTCGGAGGCAAAGGAAAATATCAGGAAATCTTTTGAAAATTCAGGGCTGATTAAGACTGGTGCTCGGGTAAGTGCAAGTTTCACTAACTCAAAATATTTTTTGGCTTCTACAGTCCATTTGACTCCTACTCCCTTTTTCAGCATGTTTGTCATATCTCTGAGTAGCTCAGCGAAGTTGGGAATAAACCTCCACAAAAAGTTAATTTTCCCAATAAAGGACTGCAGTTATTTTATGTTTCTCAGGTGACTAATCTGTAGTATTACCTCAACTCTTTTTGGGTCTATTTTGATCCGTTTTTCTGATATAATATGGCCAAGAAGCTTACCTTCTTGAAGGCCAAATACAGTCTTCTTTGGATTTAATGAAAGCTCGAACCTTATACATTTCTCAAATACTCTTCTCAGATGTTTAAGGTGCTCTTCATCAGTCTTGGAATAGACTGTTATGTCATCAAGATAAATGACAATGAAGTGACCTATTTCCTCTGAAAAGGTTATGTCCATAGCTCTTTGGAAGGTTGCACCAGCGTTCATTAGTCCAAAAGGAATTTTCACGTACATGAAAGTGCCCCATGGAGTGGTGAAAGTTGTCTTAAGTTGATCTTCTGGGAGTACTAAAACTTGGTTATACCCTGAAAATCCATCTAACAAGGAGATCCTTTTTGAGCCCACTACCCGTTGGAGGATGTGTTCCATCTTGGGTAAGTGGTAATTTTCCTTAAGTGAAGCTCTGTTAAGGTTTCTAAAATCAATGCATAGTCTGATCTCACCTGTCTTTTTCCTCACAGCTACAAGGTTGGAAACCCAATTGGAAAACCTCACAGGCACTATGATTCCTACCTCATACATTTTCTTGATTTCCTTTTCAACTTGAGGTAGTTGTACTGGGTTAATTCTACGAAGTTTCTGTCTGAAGGGTTTTTGGTTTCTTTCAAAGGGATCTTGTGCTGGATGATTTCTGTTTCGTAGGCCTTAAGTCCTCATAGCTCCAGGCAAACACATCGAAAAACTCTTTAAATAACTCAATGTATTTCTTCTTCATGTCTGCTGGCAAGGACTTAGCTAGTTTAATCCTCTTAGGCTTATCCTCGGTGCCTATATTACATTCCTCGACATCAGACTCTGTGTGTTCTATAGTGGGTTTCTTCGCTACATCGTTAAAATAAAAAAGGTCCTCTAAAGGTGCTAGTCCTCTAGGTATGTTCTTGTCTTTTGACTGCAGCACCTCAATGTCTTCTTTTTCTGCGTTCTTGTATTCTTCAGTTTGAGTTCCAAGTTCTTCAATTAACATGTTTATTTCTACATTATGGGGTGATTTTTCTTCATCAGGGGGCTCTTCACTTAGGCAGTTTTCATCGGATTTAGAGTCTGAGTTAGAGAATTCAAACTCATTCCTGCCAATCAGGAAATCCTCTATCTTCTTGTCGCCCTCAAAGACCTGCCAATATTTCTTGTTATTTGGCACTGCGGGCCTATATTTTGTTTAAATGATAATTTTTTTGTCACTAGGTGATTTCTGATATGAACTAGCCACGCAAGCTAATCCATTCGCAATTATGTTCTGATTCCTAGGAACAAACACAAGCACGTATTCTACAAAGGTTTTCAGTAAATCCATGGCATCATTTATGTATGGCCTCAATCTAGGATTCTTTGCAGTGTACTCTCCATTCACTTGTTTTATGACTAATTCAGAGTCTCCATGAGCAACTATTCTTTGGGCTCCTCGTTTTTCCAATAGATTCAATCCTATGATGAGAGCCTCATATTTGCAATGTTGTTTGTACATTTAAAATCTATCTTGAAGGCATGATTCTCAGCATAGTTACTTTCAGTATTGTGCAACCATACTCCAACCCCTGCATTCTTCCTAGTGCAAGACCCATCAAAATTCATTCTCCATAAGGGATTGTTTTGAAGTTTATCATCATTTTCATCCCTAATGTTGGGTTCACCATTATGTTGTATTATGGGGTATGCATCATGTTGTGGAATGTTTTGTTCTTCATGACGTGCATGGAGTTCAATGTGATGAGTAATCTGCAGTTTGCAGTCTTGGTTTTGTTCACTCTAATTTTCTGATTCAGTGCACTATTCTAATGTTTCTCCCTCGTTTTCCTCTAAATCTAGAGTGGACATTATGTTATGATCTATGGGCTCTACTCTATTTCTTGAATATCTATCTTCTGGTTCTGGCTCATCTATGGATTCATTATTGTAAAGGATAAAGGAGTCCAGATCTATATGGATAAAGTACAAAGGTGAATTTTCAGGTTTTTCAGGGCTACTAACCATAAAATTCATTTGTGCCTCTCTATATAGTCTCCTACACTGGCTAAAGATAGGGATTGTGGCGTATGACCCGTCCATCTACATTGTACCTTGAAGCTTGGCTCTCCATGACCTCGATAGCAACATGCCATACTTGGGAGGCACATCTGCCACCACAACATCCATAACCATGCACTTGGCTGGGATTTGAGTCAGATTCACACAAATATCTTTGATTAGGCCAAGGCATTTCACCCTGCTAGAGTCAAAGGAATACAAGTCCTTATAAGGTCTGGTTATCTCTAGGCCCAACTTCTCCATAATTACATTAGGCATAAGGTTGTTTGAAGCCCCAGAGTCATGCATTGCATTATGAAGGATCTTGTGATGGATGTTGAGGCTGATATAAAAAGGAGGTACTACCCCTTCCTGAAACTTCCCCTATATCTTTGGACCAAATAGAAGAGTTGGTTGATCATCACTTAGATTGACAGTGTCACTGTTTTCTCTTAGATTTAAAGCTTTCAAAATTTGACCTTTGTATGCATCTTGGGTGGCTAACTCAATGAGAGGCACTGAAATTTTTATCTTGGCTATCTCACTCTCCAAATTGAAAGGAGATTGATTCTTTGAAAGGCTTAATTCTGTTCTATTGGCCATCGTTTTGTTGGCAGAATCAGCTTGTTGATTCTCAATATGTACAATGTTTGAAGTTGTTTTATCAGGAGTATTAGCTGCAATGCTAGTGCTACTAGTTTCTTGACTTCGTTTATCAGTAGTGTGGTTGTCCTTTTCTTTGTTTTTCCTAGAACTTTCAGCTGTTGATTTGTTACTTTCAGTAGCCACTTTAGGTGTTTTCTCAGGTATTTTCTTGATGGTAATCTCAGAGAATTTTGGTTTGGAAGTGTCTAAGCTCTCTTTGCTCCTGATTTCATACAGTTCTTTGACCTGCATCATGGAATTTTCAAATCCCAACCTATAATCCTCAGATTCTAACCCTTCCTCATTCCAGTGGGAGTATGAGGTCTGATTATATTCTGTGGAACAGGTGTGAATTTGGTTGTCTACTTCCACCATGTTTATTATGGTTCCCTCGGACTCTTCTATTATCCCCTCATCTTCATCAAGGAATTTCTCTTGAAATGGGGGTATGACTTGTTGATCTGAGTCTCTCTGTCTGTTTGGGGGATTTTTTCTCCTAAAGTTCTGGTTCTGGTTATGATTTTGGTTTATGTTCTGATTACTGACTGTGACAACCATTTTCTCCATCATTTTCTCTAACCTTTCCATTTTTTTTGCTAGACTGTCATATTTGGGATCAGATGTGGAAGCCGACGTTTCATCCCTATAGGTTACCTTCTTCTTAGCCCTCATTCGGGCTCTCTTTTCAATCAGGTTTTCTTATACACTCACTACTCCTTTTTGCATGTCTTCCAATGTGTTATAATCTCTCTCCCTAAGCCGATAGGCCATGTCAGCATCAAACCCTTCAGGGTATTTCACTAAGGCCATTCCCTGGGGAGGTTTCATATGGGGTGGAAGAGAATTGTAGACACTGTTAAATCTAGTAGAATAGTCATGGACACTCTCTCCCTGATTTATTTTCATATTTTTATATTCTACTAATATTTGGAGAGGGTTACTCTTGAATTCCCATTTGTTTATGAAAGTTTGATGTAAAGAGGGAAGGTCATTGATACTATTAGGAGGCAAGCCTTTGAACCACTTCTTCACTTCTCCTCCTAAACTCTGTGCAAAGATCCTCATCTTAATGGTTTCATATTCAATATCCATATAGTCAAAGGTATCTTCCATGCTATCTACATGATTTTGAGCTGTGGTAGACTCTTTCCCAATGAAGTGAGGGATTTTAGACTGATAATCATTTGGTAGTGGAGCCAAAGGTTGTGGTAACATTAGAGGTGCATACCAGGCTATCATGATGGTGTTTTGTGGAGGTAAAATATTGGCTTGTGCAGCAGGTATATGGATGACAGAAATTCTAGGACCAGCAACAAACTGCTGAGCTGATTTAAGGTGATAGAGGCCCAAGTTTTGTATGAAATGAATATCAGGAGGTGTAGATAGAAGGGTCTCTCTATCCCTAATATGTTGACCACTATGAGATGGTAAACCCGGAAACTCGAGGCTTTTCTGGTCTAAAGCACTGAATCAATTAGTTCTTGGTAAACTGCTTGGTAAGTCTAAGCCAAAATGAGTGTCTGATAGAGCTGCAGTCTAAGACTAGGTCTGATAATAGTCAACCTTCTAGGGGTGAGAGATTTCCTAATGATGCTCTCTGGATTGTAAACTATTTTAGGTGGGTTTGGAATAGGATAAGCTCTAGTATGAATGGTTCTTGAATCCAGTATTTCTGTCTCTTAACCGAGAAGCTTAATCCTATGTGTTTCTTCTAATATGGTTGATTTTGTAATGAAAACTGGTCTCCCGGTGGAGTCTTGTGAAAACCAAGATAATCAGCAAGCCTACTGATCACCAGTGGAGTCTTTATTCATTAAGGAACTATGAAGTCACCAGGGGGAGGGTTTAGAATGTTTCAAGGAGTTCTACTATCCACCACAGTGATTAACTACCAAACTTAGGCTAATATGCTTATATTTTGTCCCCAGTGGAGTCGCCATTATGTTGGGGTTCCTGTGTTTTGGCCAGTGTGGCTCTACCAAAAGACAAGACAACATCAAAACCACTTTGGAACCTCAAGATCTAGCCCTCCTAGGTCCAGAGAGGGATATCTCTATGAAGGCAAAGAAATATATGTCTTTGAGGTTCAATTTTAAGGTGTTAGGCTAGTTATAAGGCATAAGGGTTGTTGTTTGGTTTGTTTGGTTGTTGGGAAACATGAAAGAAGGGTTCAATGTAAGGCAAAGAAGTGAGCAAAGAAGGATTTTGGCAATGGGAGACAATTCAAACAGAACTCAGGTCCATTGGGCAATGGGGTCATAAAAGGGTTTACTTGCAATTCAATATCCAAGGCTTTCAAATGGGCTAGTAATCTAAAACAGAGGATCTTTTAAAGATAATAGTGTGGGATGAAATGATAAGGAATGAAGGTGAAAGACAATGAAACCTTCCAAGGTGACCACCTTAAGATCTAGTCCAGGGATAGGGCATGCCTTCACCGCCTATGATAAAACTCCTAATGAGGCTAACTCTTCAGACAATAGAAAACATTAAATATTTAACACAAAGGTGAAGCCTAAGATCAGAGAAAGACTTTGAACTTTCAATGCTTTGACATTCAACTTAAGGGATCTTAGAAAAGATTAAATGTTAGAAAAGGACCCTAGTGAGACAGAATCAACTCTAATCTCCCAATATCCCAATTCTTTCAATTAAAACCAAACAAGAACATATAAGAATAGACTCTAAACTCATGCATCAGTAAGCAGGGAAAACCAACTACTATACTGGCTAAATTATCGTGAATTAGTTCTCAGATTGCACAATTGGTAGAAAACATCAAAGATAAGAAGAGTAGAAAGCATTAGGGTACCAAGCAAGGGTATATCCTAAGCCAGATTACTGATTCTTATTAGAGAAATGAAATATGATGAATTACAGAAGGAAAACAGAGACAAAGATAGAACACATCACTGCTTCTTTAAATCAGGATCCAATGAAAATACTTTTCATATTAAATAGCAACACCAGTAATATAAAACATTGGCCAATAGCTTGATATTCAGTCTGAAATCATCTCCTCAACCTATTTTACAACTAATACATAGAACACTATCTCAAGAGAACAACTTACAATCCACAGTTATCCGATCAACAACCTTACAATGTATTTTTCAAGAGCTTTATAGCTTAAAGAGAGGCAGAGGAGGTAGATAGAACTTTAAATGAAACATTAAAACAGAGTAAGAAGTGAGCTCGAGGCCCATTCTATTTTAATATCTTTGCATTGACTTCAATACTCTTTGGATGAAAGAGTGGTCTTTGACATGCTGATAATAACTTCAAAGGTATGTTCTTTGATGTACTTTATGTCTATTTGTACTCTGTTTGTACTCTAGGACAAGTAAGGAAGATTAATGACTTCAGGCCTGCCATATTATGTAACAAATGCTCTGGAAAATCTCATGACTACTGTCAGGGTGGTGATCTTCTCAGGAACGTTGATGGAGAATCAAAATATTATGGGAACTCTTCCTTTCTTGGGAAAGAACATTCTGCTGATTTGAAAACACTGATATGGATTGTTTCATGTTATTTTAAGACTTATTAGGATTTCTGATCATTTTTGAGGTCTTCAAACTGTATCATCATCCTCTAAACATAGGATCATAGCATTAATCTTCAATAATGTGCTTTTAATCCTTTAAACCTTTCTCTGATACCCTTTACCGCTTCTTTGACTGTCTCTGTCTATGGATGCATAGGTTATATGGCACTGGAGGTTTTTCAACAGAGTTAATAACTTGGATTGGAATGAAACATGTGTTTAAAACCCCCTCAGGAGTGTTTCCCAGTGATCTCTGGCTCTGAAAAATCTTCCTCTGCGCTCTGTGTCACTATGAATGTGACTGTGAGCAATAACGGTTTTCACCATCTGTAACCCTGCAAAAAGACGATAAACAGGTTAAGAAAAATCCATGGGAGTGGAGGTGGAAGCTGTGGAGGCTTGTGGATATGGAAGCGCAGCAGTGAAAACAGTCGTTGTAGCGAAGAAAATGGTGAAAACTGCGAAATAATGGTGAAGCAATGATCTGATGGAGGTTTGGTGAAAATATGGTTTTGGACCGTTGGATTAGATCTGATGGTGGTTACCAACGACCAGGATTTACTGGTGGATATGCTTTAGAGGAGTTAGGCAAAAGAGATAAAATTTAATGTAAAACATAAAATTTTAGACTTTGGGCGAATTACAAAGGAAAATGCGCAAAATCAAATGAAATCGGGCTTTGAATGGTGGGACCGGAGGGCAGAGGGCGATTTTAGTGTGGAGAAAGAGGAACCGTTAGATCAATCGAAAGGAACGGTTGAGATCCAATCACAATCGGAGAAGGCAGGGGCCAAAACTCCGATGGTTGATGTTGCGATTGCGCGTGGACCTTCGGATCAAGGTGCGATCGACGGTTGGGATTGGATTGGGGATCGCCAATCAGGGAACACACAGTGACACTTAAGAATTGGTGCAATTGGCAGTGATGCGATGTTGCGATGGCCATCGGATCATTGATGGATCAACGGCGGAGATCGCAACGGAGGGGTAATGGATAGAGGCTGATGGGCATGATGTGATTGGCACTTGACCGTTGGATTATTGGACAGATCGATGGTTCATATTGCATCCAAGGCCCATAGACCAAATATTTCTCGCATCGAAGAATTTCACTTAACAAAAGAAATATGCTCGCAACCAACTTCTGATTGCGATTAGTGCCCGGGGCTTTAGCGCCTGGTCTTGGGCATGGGTCATATGTGGAGAAGGGGTTAGGGGCTTAGAAGAAAGGGGCTTAGGCCTGATATATGGTAAAAGTGGGTTTTTTAGGCCAAAAACATAGTTTTTGAGGCTTAGAGAGGGGTTCCAGTAGGGAAACAAAGAGATATTTTTCACCAAATGAGGGGAATCAAAAGGTTTTAAAAGGGGAATTAGATGGTTCAGAGGATTAAGGAGGGGATTTTGAGGGTTTTTGGGGAAATTTGAGAAGGGAAAAAAGGGGTGAAAATGGGGAATTTGCAGGGATACAAGGGAGCAGATGGAGGCTTTCCTGAGCATAATTTTTTCACAAACAGTGAGGCTTTCTTGATAGAAACAGCAATGAAGATCTTTTCAAAGGCTAAGGACACACACAGAGGCTTCCAGAATGATATATTTTCAGGGTAAATGTTTCTCTTGAAGGCTCAAAAACTAATTTAGCCACCTGTTTGCTTGACAAAAATTTATAGGTGGCTAACAGATATAAAAACCAACCAGAGATGGGACTTCCAAGTTCCACCCAACCATATGTTGGTTAAGCCAAATCTCTCTTCATCCAATCAACCCCATGCCATATTCCAAGCATGAATGTGGGACTCAAACCGAAAGAAAAAACCAGGGCATACTGAGGCTAAACCACCTCACCCTCATCAAATATAAATTAGGATTTACTGTTATCTACACTCAATCACTAGGACAACACAGACATGGATATCATCGAATTCTCTTTTCCTACAATATGAGGAATTTTCATGTCTCCTAGTCTCTCAAGCTTTACCGCAACCCACCGTCTGAATCATGGGTCACTATGCCCAAAACCGAGACATACTCTTCAGGTTTTACCATATATCCCAAACCCGAGATTACTAGGCCTCAATGGAGAGCATACCACCTCTAAGGCTTTATTGCAATCCAAACCCAATTTATGAGGCCTTAAATTGAAGCAACACATGGACCAATTCCATAATCATTCAGAGATCCACCTCACTTAGCTTCAAATCCATCTAGTAATCCAACTAAACCAAACATGAGAACACCAAAACACCATTGCTATCCGGAAATGGCAAGGCTAGGCTGAATACACTATCACACCTGGAAAAAACCAATGCCAAGACAACAAAGAACCACATGCAATACCATGCATGCCAAATATAGCAAGGAATGATACATGTAAATTAATACCTGTGAAGAATCCTGCTATAGCTACTTGATTCCTTCTCCTCCTTCTTCTTGCTTTCTTTCTCAAATTCCAGAGTGCTCCAAGAAAATATGTGTCCAGGAGTGAGAGAGATAAAGAGAGAATAATGAGATAGCTCCAAAACTGAACTGAGAAAAGGTACCAACTGATCCTCATAAGCCTTTTTATTGAAGAGGCCTCTATTTTATTTAGTTTCCATTATGTTCCTTAATTTTCCTCCTCACATGCAACCTATGACCTTTCATCTCCCTTTTCTCCTAATTTCCATTATTTTCATAAATAAATGTGTGAAAAATGCCATTTTGCCTTTCCAAATCCTTTTCCTTTGCTTTTGCCAATTTACTTAGCCAAAATAAACCAAATGAACACCCACTAGGATATTTTTCCCAACATTCATCTAGGAATAAGTGTCCCATCAGCCGTTACTTAGCCAAAATAAACCAAATGAACACCCACTAGGATGTTTTTCCCAACAGTCATCTTGGAATAAGTGTCCCATCAACCAATATTATTATTTTTAAATTTAATTACATGGAATTTTCACTAGGGATGTTACACAAACTCCCAAAATTTAAAGTTGGTCAAAGTCCAAAATAGAAGTAGAATTCATCCTAATTAGAAATCCTTATATCTCCTTCACACATGTGAAGAATAGCCATGCAATTTTAGAAGTAAAAACATGGATGTGACATACCCAAAAAACACTACTACATAAAATACTGATCACAAAATCCTAAAATCTACAATTTTAGAAGTAGTCGAACCTCCAAGAGGAGAAGAGATGTGATGATGTGATGCTCCAAAGTGATGTGACAAATGGTGTATTTATCTGATTCTTAGGCAGTCGAATTAGCTTTCCCAGGTTGACTTGTACTTTTGTGTACTTACGGGTTTTTTATTAAAAATTAATATTTTCATTGACCAAATTAAATTTTTCCAAGGGCTAGGAAGGTTGTCCAAAGGAGGGAATTTGTCCCTGAGTTTCCAAAATTAACACTCCCTCTCAGGTAGGGAGAATTTTATGAATGCATCATGAATCTCATCTCAAAAATATCATCATCGTCATTATTGGACCAAGTCATATCTCGTTTCTACTCATACCTGCTCATATGTTCTCATTTGTGCTCATCTATTGAACACTCTCTAATCTAAAGAAGAAGAATAAAAATAGGGGAACTCAAGCTACCACCCTATATCCAATGAAAATATATGAGACAGAACTTATCGGACGAGGTTCACAACCATCCTATTGTCTAATGACAACAAGCAATATACTACTTTCCATGAGAGTTAAGGATCACATCCATCCTATCATCTAGTGATAATGGACAAGATAAAAATTACCGTGAGAGGTAATGATCACATCCATCCCAATGTTTTTTGATATTCCCACTTTGACCCTTAATAGTCAAGAGGTAGAACACTTGCATCCCATCACTTGAGTGAGATACCACTTTCCATGAGATCCAAGGATCACAACCATCTCAAGTCATCTCAATCCATTTGCCATATGGGGAGGAACAATCCCAAAAATCCTAGCTTGTGGGTAGGTTTCATATTGGGGTATACTATGTATAGTCCAAAACATGATAGGGGGAAATACCAAACTTGTCATAAATGACAAGGATCACATTACCACAAGGGGTAAGGATCACAACCATCCTATTTTTCATAGATCCCTCAACTCTAGGAGCTCTCTAGCTCAATTCCTCTCCTTGGAAGCTCAGAAAATGGGGGAATAACATAGCTCAGTTTCCTTGATCAACCAGGACCCTTACTCGAGAGGGTCACATCCATCAGTGCAAGATTTTTTCTAAAGACCAAGAATTTTCATTTCAGCAAAGCCTTGGTAAGAATGTCTATTATCTTCTCATAAGTTGAAATGTGATAAGAGTCTTACTACTCTTCTTTGCACCATATCTCAAATGTAGTGAAACTTGATCTCAATATTCTTGGACTTGTCATGAAACACAGGATTCTCTGCCAATCATATCCCACTCTTGTTATCTTAATATATCATTGTCGTATCTAGTACCTACCCAAGTAGCTCTCCAAAGAGCTTCCTCAACCATAAATCCTCACAAATCGTCATTCTCGTAGCAATATACTCAACCTTGGCGGTAGTAAGGGCAACCAACTTTTTTTTCTGATCATACAAGATATCATGGCAGATCCAAGGCTAAAAAACATCCTAAAGTGCATTTCTTATCAATAACATTTCCATCATATTCCACATCTGTATATCCATGCAACCTCACATCTCTGGAAGTATATCTCAGACCAATATTAATCGTCCCATGCAAATATATTAGCACATGCTTGGTAGCAACCCAATGTGCATGAAGAGGCTCAATCATGAATTGGATCAAAGTGTTAAATGCAAAACATATGTATGGGAAGGTGTTCACAAGGAATGTCAATGCTCCAATCAACTATAAATACTCAAAGTTATTTGGTAAATTAGGTCCTGCAGCATCTCCACATAATTTTTTGAAGTTCATCTCCATTGGTGTGGCCATGGACTTGTATTCTTCCATTCCAAATATTTCCAAAAAATTCACAACATATTTTCCTTGAGAAAGTAAAATCTCTTTGGGATTTTTCCACACTTTTAATCCTAGGAATTAAAGCATCAAACCAATATCTTTCATATCGAACTTATAGGCAATCTCCCTCTTACACTCGAGCATCAACGACTCACTACCTATCAAGAATAAATCATAAAAATATAAAACCAAAATAAGGGGCATACCTTGGACCACTTTCAAGTAGAGGTTTGGGTCATCATTGGTTATCGTGAATCCAAGCTTCGCAAGGTAGTTATCAATACAATCATACCAACTTCTAAGGGCTTGCTTCAATCCATAAAGTTCCTTCTTCAACCTACAAACGTGAGTCTTCTTGTCATGTAATTCAAAACCCTATGGTTGCGCAACATATACTTCTTCCTAGAGTATGCCATGAAGAAACACAGTCTTCACATCCATGTAGTGAAGAGTCCATCCTTAACTAGCAACAAGGACAACAATAAACCTAATAGTAGTATAGTGGGCAACGAGTACAAATATATCATCATAGTATTCTCCCTCTTTTGGGAGAAACCTATAACCACTAAACTCACCTTATATTTATCAATATTACCATTAGCTCCATGATTGATCTTATACAACCACTTATAAGTCACAACAGACTTCCCTTTAGGTCTTGAAACCACTTCCCACACATCATTTTTCATAATAATTCATATTTTTTAGCCATAACATCATTCCAAACATGCTATTTCACTGCTTATTCAAACGAAGGTGGTTAATTCTATATGATGTTTCTCATAGCCACAACATATCCCTAGTATTGGCATGTTGTAGGTTTCAACCCTGTACAGAAATTATCTGCAAATGAATCTTAAAACAGAAAATAAACAATAGTGAGAGCATAAAACATAAAACAAATAAACACAGAGATTTTCCCCTGGATCCCAAATCGGGACGACCAACTTGATTTTTCATTATATTCCTTTTAGTGTTACAACACATATATATACATGTCGAAGCATACATAAACCCCAATCCATTAACCCTGGATTATAACATAATCGTAGTTCCCTTGACTGGATCTACAAAATACCAGGGGCCGAAAACCATCATGCCCCAAAACCATGTGCAAACCCATGCACAAAACCATGGGTGGGTCTATCCACCAGAAAATAAGGACCAAAAAAAAGTTTCTGGGGCGCTGCCCCGAACCTCGACAAGGGGATCTATCACCCCCCCTGTTACCTCCCCAAGTGTGACTAGTCGTGGAAAGAATATAACACAAACCCAACACATGTCTTCTTACTTTCTCTAAAGGTTACTCTAGCAGTGACATGTCATTCATCATCTTCTAATGTATCACAAAGCCAAAGAGGTCTCTTCCTGGTAGGGGGGTCACATGGAGGAGTATACAAGGGGTCCACAGGATCCATGGGATCATCGAAAACATATTTTTTCGGATCAAGCACAGAAGGACCTTCTAATAGGTTCATATCATAATCTGTATTCTCAACAGAAGGAGGAGGAGAATGTCCCTTAATTTTCCAAGAAAATTATCTTCATCGAAGGTCACTTCCCTATTAAAATCGATACTCCTTTGACTAGGCACATATATTATAAAAGCTTTAGAATTATCACAATACCCAAAAAACATACATTTCTTTCTTGTAGCATCCAACTTGTTCCTCTTCTCTTTTGGCACATTTAAATACATGATGCATCCAAATATCCTTAGATGTCCAACATCAGGATTTACACCTTTGAACACTTCTTCAGGAGTATTGTCACTTGGGGCTTGATGAGGAATCTTGTTTTGAACAAATACTGTTGTATTAGTGGCTTCTCCCCAAAGTAACTTTGACAACTTTTGATCATGCATCATGGATCAGGTGGATTCCATGATGGTCTGTTTCTTTCTTTCATCCACACCATTATGCTCAAGATTATAAGGTACAATGGTCTATCTCTTGATTACAACCTTCTTGAAAAATTAAAAAACTCATTAGAAGTATATTCTCCACCATTATCAAACCTAAAGACCTTGATTTTTTTTCCATGTTGGATTCTCTATTAGAGCCTTGAAGTCTTGGAACATCTCAAACGCTTCATCCTTATGCTTCAAGTAGAATATTCATGTCTTTTAGGAGAAGTCATCCACAAATCTTATGTAATATAGATAACCACCCAAATATTTTACCGACATGGGTCCACATAGATCAGAATGTATGAGTTAAAGGATATCATTATTACTACTTTTGTTAGAAGTGAATGGTCCCCTTGAATTCTCTCCACTAGAACATACCAGACATACTCCATCATGATTAGATTGAACCTCAAGCATTCCAAAAACCAGCCTTGTTACTTTAGGCATGGCTTCATAGTGTAGATGTGCAAACCTTCGATGCCATAGCTCACTTTGATGATTATTATCACGTGCCATTTCTCGTAAAAATCTTCCATTGACTCTATAGAGTGCTTCAATTATATATCCCAAGGTGAAGAAATCCATCATGCAAGATTCCCTAGGCCAAGTGAGAACCTTTCCCCTTATGAAGGGAACTCTCATCCCTTTGTCTTCCAAGGAAGCTATAGATTGTTCTTTAATATTGGTACATACATAACATAATGAATAATAACGGTCTCCCTATAATCCAAATGAAATTTGACTGAACCAAAACCCTTCATAAGATTTGTAGAGTTGTCCTTGAGGATGATCTTTAGATTATTCTCCCTCTCATCCATATTGTAAAGAGCTTCTCGACACCCAAAGAAATTTATAGAAGCCCCACTATCTACTATCCAACTATCACATGAATCTAGGAGAGAAGAACTAGAAAGAAAAAAATTAATAATATATTAAATTTGAGTAGCAGTTTCATTATTTCCATACCTTGAGTTTCTAGACCTCTTTTGAGGATGTTAACCTTCATGACAATAATTAGGAGCATATATCCTTCTTCTATCATCTCTTCTTCTTCTATCTTCGCCTCTTCTTCTATCCTTAAGCATGTTATTGTAGTTAGACCTTGGATAATTTCTCTTTTCTGGACAGCCTTTAGCATAGTGACCATACTTCTAACATTTATAGCAATAATTTTTTGACATGTCCCTTACCCTTCTTGGTCTTCTATTAGACTCCCTAGATGTTGGAACATAATTAAATTAGATGGACCTCCTCTTCATTTAATTTTCTTGTCTAGAGAAACAAATGCTGAGGGCTCTCCTTCTTCATGATTTTGAATCCTTCTCCTAGATATCATATTGGTTTCTTCTTCAGTACATTTACTAACCAGCTCATCAAATGTTAGAAATTTTTCATTATTGCTTATAGTAGTATTGAAGGTTTCCCGAATAGGAGGAAGGCCTTGAAGAGTGACAAGCGCCAACTCTACACCATATATAAGTTATCCAAGAATCCACAATTGATCCCTCAGTTAGGATATCCTCATGAAATATGATTGCATAGATTCCCCCTTGTTCATTTTAATGTCCTTGAATTGATTCTTCAAGGTAAGAATGTGATTCAAACTGTTGACCTCATACATCCTAAATAACTTGTCATAGATATTCTTGGAATTCTTCAACTTAGCAATGTAAGTAATCAAATTACCTTTCAAAGAATATATAATAATTTTATTTTCTTTGGTCTCACCTTTATTTTACTTGGAAGCAACAGAAGCATTATCTATAGGCTCGAGTAATTTTCCTTCCACATATTCCAAGACATCATTTTCATCCAAGGTTACTTCCAACCTAATCTTTCAAGTGAGAAAGTTTGATGAGTCATTCAGCTTCTCTAAATCCTTGAAGTATGAGGTATACATCTTGACCAAACCAAATAGGATCCTTCAACTTATTTCAAATATGATAGCTTTTGTCTCTCGTCTCCTTGGGCTTGTCTTCACCTCTGCACCGATACCATGTTATATTTCCATTATTCTATGCTAGCACAATCACTTAACCCAATTATTTCTTCAATTAGCAATCACTTTTAAATAAATTTAATATTTAAATGGCAATGAGAAATTTTAGATAGAACAGTAAATTCAATACACAATAGAATATAGTCAAGAGAAATAACAAGAGAAACAAGATTTGGTTAAAGACTAGGGAAGAATTCCACAAGGGGGAAAACCCTTTCACATTCTTCTTCTATTATATTGTCATCAAATATTCAGTAGAGAGACACAATGTTCCAATTCACCAATAAGGATTCAAAGTCAAATATTTTACTTATCCAACAATTCACTAACCAATATCCAAGAGATGAGCCCAAAAGTCAAATTTGGTGAACAAGTCAAATCTTCAACTCTGGTCAAAGTTAACAACATCAAATGATTCCTTGACTAGTCAATGTTCAGTAGTCGAAGTGCCTCCAAAAATTCTGATCTTTACAATAGAGAATTTTTCCTCTTTAGCTTAGTCAAATATGGTCAAAACAATCCCAAAAATTTCCTCAAAAATTGGTCAACCCTACGGTCAAATGGAAACTTCAGATCTGCAATCAACCTAGGTTAAAGTACCTAGAAAAATTCACTCTTATTTCCTTTGAATTTAGCCTCCAAATCTTATCCAAAAACCCAATTCAACCAAGCCCAAACTCCCAAAATTCAACGTTGGTCAAAGTCCAAAACGAAAGTAGAATTTGGCCAAATAAAAAATCCTTCTCTCTCCTTCACGCGTGTGAAGAATAGCCCTGAAATTTCATAAGTAGTTGAACCTCCAAGAGAAGAAGAGATGTGATGATGTGATGCTCCGAATTGATGTGAAAAATGGTATATTTATATGCTTCTTAGGAGGTCGAATCAGCTTGCCCATGTCGACTTGTACTTTTGTGTACTTGTGGGTTTTTCATTTAAAATTAAACTTTTCCTTGACCAAATTAAATTTTTCCAAGGGCTAGGAGGGGTCTTTCTTGATGAGGAAGATTTTCCAAAGGGAGGAATTTGTCCCTTAGCTGCCAACATTAAAAATTGAAAGATGCATATGATCACCCTTAACTATATTCTCACACAAGTAAACTAACATTAAAAATTAAATTCAACTACAAGAAAACAAACACAATTGTAAGAAAATTAAAAAATATCAAATATAACCCTGAATGATCTTGCTCTAAGCTAAGTATTATGAAAAATTGTTAAGAAAACACTTATGATAGTTTTCATAGTAAAAAAAACTCAATATGTAATGAAATAAGACTAAAATCACATAGCTAAATGAAAAACAAAAGAGGGTAGTAGGCTTCCTTGACACAGGAGGCATGTCCCTGTGTGGTTGCACGTGTTAAGTAAAGCCAAGAATCTTAAATTGTTGTAACTAAAAGCATGAACAACACGCAATATAAGATATGAATCACCAGAAAAACAAAATTAAATTAAGTAAAATATTGTTTCCATACATTCGACTTATTGCCCATCACAGGATTCTTGGGTATTTATACATTTTGACAAATATGGTTGAGAATATTGTTGCAGATTTTTTAAACAAAATAATTATTTCAAGTTTCATGACATACTTATTAAAATGTGTATGACAAATTCATGATGGTACATAGAAATTTTTCATACGAATCGTTGTAAATCTCTCATCTTGATTTTCTTGATTGTAT